>CM071924.1:35877506-36085866 GCA_016081115.2 Rehmannia glutinosa | reverse complement strand
CGCCAAGCGCTGCGTTCGGTTACGTGTGTGCTCTGAGTGGTATTTATCAGGCGGTTGGTTCAGTGAGCGCCGCCGAATTCTGACCCAGATCTCTATCTTTTCTAAAGATTTTGATAACTTTGTATTTTCAAAATCTTTTCATTCTTGCTAAAAGTTATTATCATGGAAGCAAATCGACCGCATTCCTATGTTTATTTGTTGAGGAATTTGATATTTGGAAAAATTCGTATGTGACTCATTCATGCTTTACATGATGAAATGTAGCTGTTAGTAGAGAGATAGACTGTTTCGCAAATACTTAAAGGTAATTCCTGCATTGTAAGAATACTTGGTATGTGCGGCAAGAAAACAGAACCCGGCCATGGTTGAAAAGCAGAGGTAGTGGACCAGCGGTAATGAGAAAGAAATACAACTTGGATAATATGGCCAGGGGACATTCTCTACAAGACATTGACAAAGCAATGTTTGATAAAGTCAAATCTACAACTGCAAAAGAAATGGGATAAATTAACTTTAATTTGTGAAGGATCTCGAGCAAATTAAAGAAAATAAATTGTCGCAGATGTACAAAAATTTAAAAAATTTAAAATGCTTTGGTGAAACTCGATCAGCTGGATGCAGTTCACTTTGAAATCATAAATGAGCTATCAAGACTGGGAAAGAATATACACAAAAGGAAATGTGTATGAAGATTCTCCGAGAAGCCTCCTATTTGAATGGGAAATGAAAGTCATGGCCTGAGGAGACATTCAATCTAACCTCCACAACAACATCCGATCATGAGATGTTCTCAAATCTCAAAGCTTATGAGTTTGAGCCGAGAAGAAAAGAAGCGAGAAGAGGAGATAGTTGTGCCTAAGATATTTTGCACTGGATAGTCGAGGATGGAAAGAGAGTCAAGTCAAGGAAGCCGTAGAACCCCAGGAGGAGATCGCCACGATGGTTAAAAGATTCAACAAGTTCTTCAATAAGAACTACAAAAAAACAAGGGTGAATCCTCCAGGAGACATTCAGACTCTCCAAGTCAAGGAAAGGCAGGCCACCCAAGAGAGTTGAGCATCAAAGGGTTGAATATCGTAGAGTGATAACCCAAGGCTGAGAAAGAAGCCATCAAAGAGCTAAGAACACGTATTTGGGCTGTGCAGACAGCAGGGCATTTTGCATTGATTGTTTCTATCCACTAGTCAATAAGTACAAGAATGAAGAAGAAAGAAAATCTTGAGAGAGAGAAAACATGAAAAGAAGAAATATGTTATTTGGTCAGCCGAGACACTAAGTCGAAAGAAGCGGCCAGGACTCAAAAGTAGTGAAGTTGACTACTCAAGTGATTGAGGAAGAAGAAGCGATGATTTTGCAATGGTTAAAGAAAAAGATCAATAAGACCCGATAAGATGAGGTACACTCTAACTCATCTCATTCGGTCTAGTGATAGTGATTGTGACACACACACTTCATCACCCGTCTGATCTTTGTGATTCATTGCAAAAATGATGAAAGACTTTGAGCATATTAAATCCTCACACACACTATTAAATGGGAAAACGATCAAAAGCTCAACAGAACACACGGACTATGAGCCGAGTACTCAAGTCACATAGTGAGTGAGAACAAAGAGCTAAAGGTTGAGAATGCTAAATTAACAGCAAGAGATAGCGGTAGAAAGAGGGAAAGTGATCTGAAAATGTGATTGCCTCATTTACAAAAGGCATCTAAATCATTGGATGACTTATTATGAGCCGAAGAGTGTGGAGATAAGGCAGGGAATAGGATTCCAATTCCTTTGTGCGGTCAAACTCCTAGTGACTTTGGAAAAGGGATCTTCAAGTAATGAAGCATCTCAAAAACCCAAAACACCAAATGTTGCACCCACATTCATTCAAGCACAATCACAAACAAACGGCTTGGATATAAAGGAAAGGAAAGCAAATGGGGCCGGTTAAGTATCTTGAGGAGGCGGTGAGAAGAAATCAGCGGAATTCCTCGGCAAACTCCAAATAGAAAGTACTCGGTGAAGAATAAACAGAGCTACTAAAAACCCCGGAAAGTTTTATCAAAGAAACACATATGATACGAATGGTAGAAACTACAAGCTAAGCTGATTAGAATAATGTGAAAAATCAAAGCAAAGACCAATGGAACACAAGTCTAAATGGCAAAGACACAGACCTCAAAGAAAGGTCATTCAAAGGCAAAAAGCTATTATCGGCCACATATGCACCTGTACTACACTAAAAAATATCACAACTACCAAAAAGAAAGCAATTGCTAAACACACACACGGGCATACAAACAAAGACAAGCGAGTTGTATGAACACAAAGCTCCCAGCGATTTGCACGAAAGTGAATTATGATTGTGCACAGGACTCAGATGGCAACCTCTTGAGTCAAATCGTTTTGGCTATAGGTTGGTTGGATCATCTTCTGACACTAACCCTCGAGGACGAAGCAAATATGAGTGCACAAAAACTAATTTCTTGATTGCAGAGTTCAGGCAGTGAGTGCCGAGGAACCTGTGTACATGGATAGTGATTGTTCGGACATATGACGGGGAAACAAGAGAAATCTGTCAAGATTCAAGGAGATTAAGTAAAAAGTCATATTTGGAAATGAAGCTCGAGGAAAGGCAAATGGATCCATCAAGAAGAATGGATTAGAAATCATAGATGTTGCTTATGTTGAAGGTCTCAACTTCAACTTTGTTAAGCATCGATTAACTTTTGTGACAAGGGCTCTGATGTTGGATTGATATGGGAGTGTGCGGATCAAAGATCTTGAATCAAATGAAGAAATCTTTTGCTGTGAGGATCAGGCAGGAAGAATATGTATGTGGTAGATTGGTCTACTGCCACACCAAACACCTGTCTGTTAGCAAAGAGTGTGCCGAATCATGTTGGTTGTGGCACAAGAAGCTGAGTCATCTAAACTTCAAGACATTCAACAAGCTTGCAAGGAGTCATCTTGTGGAAGGATTGCCAGACTCAGTGTACAAGAAAGAAAGTGTATGTGATGCATGCCAGATGGGAAAGCAGATCAAATCTTCATTCAAGGAGAAACCTTGTCCTTCTTCAACAAGGATATTGCATCTGTTGCATATGGATTTATTTGGTCCAATAGAACCAGCCAGCATAAGTGGAAAGAAGTACACCTTAGTGGTGGTAGATGATTACTCAAGATATACATGGACAATCTTCATGTGCAAAAATAAGGAAACTTTGCGAAGTTACCTCAGCTGATGAGAAGAGTTCAAAATGAAAAGAGCCAAACCATTAAAACGATAATGTCTGATAGAGGAACTGAGTTTGTCAATGGGATAATAACTCAGTATTGCGTCGAAAATGGTATTGCTCATGAGTTATCTGTAGCAAGAACTCCACAACAGAATGAAGTAGCTGAAAGGAGGAACAGAACTCTCAAGGAAGCTGCAAGAACCATGTTAGCTGAAGCTGGATTGATTAAGAGATTTTGAAATTTCAAGCCATCAACACCGCATGCTATACTCAAAATAGATGCATGATTAATAGACAACCGACAAAGACTCCTATGAAATCGGACAGGAGAAAGCGAATGTCGCATATTTTAGAATATTTGGATGTAAATGCTTCATCCACAACAATGGCAAGGATAATCTAAAGTGCTTTTGATGCTAAAGCCGATGAAGGCATCTTTTGGGATACTCATCCGAGAGCAAAGCCATAGAGTCTTGAACAAGAGGACTATGGTCACAAAAGAGTCTATTCATGTGGTTTTTGATGAACCTAATGTGAATGGAGAAGACATTGAAGAGAGTTAGGCGATAAGTGAATCGGCCAACTATGCGAAGAGTCCTTATGTTGGTTTGAAGTAAAGAAAGTAATCGGCTAAGATGAAGATGAGATAGCTAAATCTCAAAGACAATGGAAAGTCTGCAGTTGAATGATGATGAAAGAGTTGCTCAGGCAACCAATGCAAGGTAAGATGACTAAACCCATCTCGACTTACTTCAACCTTTGATGTGAGATGGCCGAGAGACCATCCACCGAGCTAGTCATTGGAGATGTTAGAGATGGTGTAAGAACCGATCCGAGCTCGGCCAGAAGCAATGTTCACTTGTTTTATTTCCCAAATAGAACCAAAAGATGTGTCTCAAGCATTGGATGACACACATTGGATTCAAGCCATGAAGAAGAGATGAATCAGTTTGAAAGGAATAAAGTATGGGAATTGGTGCGAGAGATCAACCCATCGAGAATGTTATTGGCACAAAATGGGGTTTTAAACAAGATGAATGAGGAAAAGGTCCGTGGTAAGAAACAAAGCAAGGTTGGTAGCCAAAATAAAGGGTATTGCCAAGAAGAGGGAATAGATTTTGATGAAACCTTTAACTCTGTTAAAAGATTAGAAGCAATAAGGATGTTTTTTTGCCTATGCCGCTTCACAAGAACTTCACTCGTATATCAAATGGATGTGAAAAGTGCATTCCTAAATGGACTATTAGAAAGTGCAGAAGTCTATGTTGAACAACCTCCAAGTTTTGAGAAGAAGACCATTGGAGATAAGGTCTACAAGCTCAAGAAAGCATTATATGGATTGAAACAGGGCACCAAGAGCATGGTATGATACATTATCTCAATTTCTAATCGATAATGGATTTACCAAAGGCAAAGGGACAACACTTCTTGTAATTCAAGATCAAGAGAGTATACTGCTTGTTCAAATATATGTGGATGATATCATTTTTGGATCCACAACAAAGAGTCGGCGTGATAAGTTCTCAAACCTCTCATGCGAGGAAAATTGAAATGAGCATGATGGGAGAGAGCCGACCTTCTTCCTAGGACTTCAAGTTAAGCAATTGAAGGATGGAACCTTCATAAGTCAAACAAAGTACACCAGAGATTTAATGAAGAAATTTGGTAGGGAAGAGAAGTCTTCTGTGAAAATACCAATGAACACATCAGTCAAGATGGACATGGATGCAGATGGTAAGGCTGTAGATCAAACAAGATACAGAGCACTTATGGATCACTGCTCATTTAACAACAACAGGCCAGGACATCACCTTTGGTAGGTGTATGTGCAAGAATTCAATCTGCACCAAAGGAGAGCCACATGACTGCAGCTAAGAGAATCGTAAGATATTTGAAGGGATGCTAGGAAGCTGGCTTATGGTATCCAAAAGAAGGTGGATTCAAGCTTATTGGTTACTCAGACTATGCTGGATGTAGAGTTGACAGGAAGAGTACTTGAGGTACATGTCAAATGCTTGAAGCATTGGTTTCCTGGTTTTAGCAAAGCAAAACTCAATAGCCACATCCACAGCTGAAGCAGAGTACTGCATGGCGGCTATTTGTTTGCCAAGTATTATGGATGAGACAAGAATGAGAGATTATGGAATTTAAGAAAAAGAAATTCCGATTATGTGTGATAACACGTTAAGTCTTTGCAATCACTCGGAAATCCGTGTTGCATTCAAGAAACAAAGCACATTGATGTCGATATCATTTTATAACAAGATCATGTTGAAAAGAAAGACATCACTTTGGAATATATCTCAACCGATAAGCGAGTTGGTGACATATTCACCAAGCCCTTATGTGAATCAAGATTTGAAGAGCTTAAGCATGAGCTAGGGAGCAGTGGTGAGTTAATACTCGTAAGACTCAATGAGAAGAGATGGAAGAGAGAAAGTAAGAAATGAATCAGTTTTTCACGTCGCCCAAGTGAAATGACCATATCGGACGATCCAATCAGATCGAGTTAATCGACAAATTAGTCTCTTAATGAAAAGAGAGAAGATGGGTTAAGTCATTTTTGAGATAAACCGAGTCATTTATGAGCTAAGTGACAAAAACACGCTCGATTTTTAAATAAGCGGGAATGTTTTTAAGGATGACGCAACAGTAATAATGGCGAATGATCAAAAAAGTCCGACAAGAAGCATATGATTGGATATAAATGATGCCGCATTAAATGCGAGGAATTAAATGCGGTTTGACGTGCTAAATCGGAGCCGTTGATCTTGATCAAATTTCAAAATCAAAACCCATCCTTTCATAACCCTTATATACGGTTTTCGGTCTTCTCTCTCACACTTTACTAAACTGTTCATCTTTCAAAACAAAAGCAAGCAAGTTCTTTTCTCTCGCAAACCCTAAGTGTTCTCAAGCCAATTTATCAAGTTTTAATTGGTAAAATTATCTACAAATGGCACCAAGTTTAATTTCATCAAGTTATCGAAGCAAATCCACTCAGGATCATGTGGATTTTGAAGGCATGGTGTTGAGGTTGGGATGAAACCCTTGTGAAGAAAATTGTCGATATGTTGGAAAAGTCCGATCTTAAGGCTTTTCTTTTGGAAAAGTCCGATCTTAAGGCTTTTCTTACTTTGGAGTACTCGCACACTTACCTTGAAGAGGTGGCGCATTACGTGAATGCGGAGTGCAGGACGAAGGCATCAAGTCTTTCGGCCCACCGCAAGGACATTATGATAATCGCTAAAAACCTTGCGAGATAATCGTTTGTTGCCATCCGAGGGCATGTCCGAGATAAATGAAGCCGATGTTGACTTGGTTGCTTTGCATGGAAAGAGGTAGCTAAACCGGAGTGGTCATGGAGGTAGTCCGCACAGATTGAGAAGAAATTGCTAAAGGGCGACTATCACAAATTGATGGATGTCGTCTCTAAGTGTGTAGACATGAAGTTTGGCACTTCAACCAATTGTCAAAGACTAAGGCCGATCGTCATGGCTGCGATCATCCAGGGCAAGAAAGTCAACTTGGCCGAGTTTGTGTACAAAGCAGACTGCCTGCAGAATCGTTGTGAATAAATCATACAAAGAGGACGAATCCTTTGGAGGATCACTCGGATATGGCCTAGTAATTGGCCATCTGATGGAAGTGAAGGGCATTCACCTTCAACATGGAAAGCCTTTCCATGTAAACAAGAAGATGTTCTGGGCTAATCTTTCAGGAACCCAGAAGAGAGCCCATGCGAAGAGGGCGGATACAAGTGAGGGAGAATTAGCTGACCCCGAGGACACAGTTGTTACCTCCCCTCCCAAGAAGAAAGTCAAGAAAGAAAGAAAGCTGCCCCTGAGCAAAGAAACAGATGCACTCGCCTACAAAACAGTCACCGCCCGAGCAGTAGTGTCTCCGCCCTATCTTGGCCGAGAAGGAAGCACAAATAACTTCTCCACTATAAGAAAAGAAAAGGATGCTAAGACGAGAAGGGTAGTGCCTCTAAGGACACTCGAAGGCTTTTACTTTTGAAGAACAGGAGAAATAGAACCGAGACATTCTCTCGGGTAAAACCAAAAGAAGAAGGATAGTTAAACTTTCGGAGCGTGAAAGAACGGTGAGTCCACTACTCAAACTGGAGAAAACATCCGAGATCGGCGACACTCGGAAGTGGAGTCTCCTCAAGTAGTTGATGAAACGCCAAGATCGCTGAGGGTGATCACAGAGGCCTCAGAAGACCCAGCTTGTTGAGAGGAGGTGAGGACAAAGCAAGAACAGCAATCAAATCTCAAGGTGAAAAAGGTTGTATCTCCGCCGCGAACCGACACAAGGTGAAGAAGCAGAGCATGCTACCTTCCATTCCGAAAAGGAAGGACAAGAAGAGGAGGATGAGGATGATGATGTAATCATACTTTTCTCCGTATATCCGGACATCCGGCCCGCCTACGTGAATGGAGGCGGAAGCTAAGCCACCGGGCGGTGCGGTTTGAATGCCCCGAGTTTATCGAGGAAGAAAGAGGAGTTGTTGCAATTTCTCGAAGTTGACACTCTTCAAGCTCGGATGAGGATAATTGCCTCGAATATTCTACACATCAACAAGGAGAAAGAAAAAGCCGTGGCTTGTTGGGAAGCGAAGACTCGAAAGCCGTGTATATATGTCCTCATCGAAACTCCGGAACACACTCACCCTCATATAGATGTGTTCTCGGAGAGTGATGAAGACATTGATCCCGCTTGTCAACATGAGAAGAAAAGTCGACATGCAAAGAAGCTCGAGGGAATCCAGGATGATGCATGAGCAACAAATGTTTGAAGGACGGGGAGAGTCCTCACAATCTCTTCCGCAAATAGACCCATTGGGAGTAGTGCATGCAGGTGCCACAATTATTGCTTCAACTACATCCCTCGTGCACTCGAAAGAAGGGTCCAAGGACTTGGCGATGAAACCGGGAATTTGGGCACCCAAGTTGAGCCAACCCATCAAGGTATTTTACCACCTGCCCCACCATTTTGAGCATTCCACGAAGCACCGCGAGTCCGGGAGAAGAGTGACCCAACATCGCCACTCACCGGGTGAGCCAACCGAGGGGAAACTCACTCCCACCGCAGCAGGTCGGAGGATGCTATAGATGACTCTTTACTAAAGAAAGTAGGTGAAGTGGAAACCAGAAAGAACCCCTTGTGACAGTTGACATTGTGGCTCGGACGGTTAGCCGTCCCCACTGGCATCACCGCTTTAAAAGTGCTAAGACACTTTGTTGTTGCGGTTGAGTGTGTGCCGAAATGCCCCGGAGTTAACACTTCAAGATCAAAGCGAATCGGGGTTGAGACTCCTATGGATGCCATCACGGCCGGGAAAGACCCTAAGACGGCCGGGGGAGTGTAGAAGGCCTCGCCGCAGCTTGAGGCGGAGGTGTTGAAGGCCCAAGGGAAGTTGAGACCTCCCGGTAAAGCTCAAGAAGTTCGAACATCCTCCCGTCAACATTGTTTAACTGGATAAGGAGATCGTTGCTCTTCATGACTCCCAGACAATCCCGACATATCATTTTGGGATCGAAGATGAAGCCGAGTCCATTTGTTGCCACACAACAAAAGGACCAGTGAGGATGTTCTCCCGCAGACGAAGTCGATCGAGTTTCAAAGCCGCCTTTCGTCAAACATTTAACTTTGATGATAAACCAAGCCCGGGGTTTTTTCATCATCCGATGACGCTGATTATGCCAGCAAACTTTGATTTCGATGTAGAATGGCCGATGAGATGAATCGTGTAAAAAGTGAGATCTGTGAACTCTTCAAGACGATCGTGTAGAGATTGAGAAGATCAAACGACACCGTGCCTCATTAGATCTACGCCCGGACAATAGAGATGCCAACCTCACAAAGCAGACTTAAGAGGGATTGTGGGTACTGGGATCGGGAGTGGTGTCGCCAGCAGAGTGCAATGCGATACAAACAAGTTTGATATTTCAAGGCATTGTACAATAAGATGCTTGTTTGGAGGCCGACAATGCCGATATGAAGGAGAGGACGCAGCGTATATGGAAAGATTGCATGCCGCCCACACAATCGAAATGGAGTTATTGCGTGAATTTCATCAAAACAAAATTCTTCGTGTTGAGGAGAACATGAATACAAAGTTCGGCCGTCTCATGGTAAAATGAAATCGTGGCGGTGAATCAAAGGCCACTCGTTGTAATTTCAAACAACACATGCCGCAGCTGAGACTCAGCGTAACTCACCTCTCGCCAGACCGGACTTCATGCTCGCGGGGAATGTTCCAGGGTTTCTCTCCTTTGATGATGCCAAAAAGGGGGAAGAGGAGTACATAAGGAAGTTGAAAGAAGAAGCGGTGAGAAAGCGGTTGATGAGAAGAAAAAGGGAAAAGCAATTGAGGGGAAAGGTCAAAGGATTTGACCTTTAATGATTCTTTGAAAACCCTCAAAGAAGGTCATGTCACAAAGATCTATTATCGCAAACTTCCAGTTGTCTCTCGCGATCGAACACTGCCGTGCCTGGGCGACAGAAAAGGAAGATCGTAGAAGCTGGGGATGTTAGAGTTCGATAAAAAGACGGATGCTTGCATTGAAGAAATGTTGAAACAGTTCGGTGGCATTTTGGCGAGGAAGGATCAAGATGTTATTCCGCATGACGGATCCGAGCCTAGATTAGTTGAAGAATTTAAGACGCTCGAATCCGAAGGCTATTTCGTAAGATGTACGTAGCCCCAAGCCTGGGATCCTTGGGAGAAGGGTCTTAAGTTGTGCCAAGAAGGCGATGGGAAAGATTACCAAAGCAGACCATTCACGGTGGTAAAAAGAAGACTCATGTACAAAAGATATACACCAGGAGGAGGAGGAAGAAGTGGTGGAGGAAGAGGTTTTCAACCTAGACTGCACCCAAAAATATCGAATATGTAGATCCCGGCAAGAAGGGAAGGATCTCTGGCCGTCTATATGTATCTTTGCTATTTACATGTTGTTTAATGTTTTTAAGTTTTGGCATCATCAAAAGGGGGAAATTCTTGGGAAATTTATTTTTTAGATTTTGATGAATGCCATGTGAAACTTAAACTAGAAAGTTGGCACCCCATTTTCTTTGTAATTTGTATTGTAATAGATAGGGCTGGAAAAAGCTGAGTCAAGTCAGCTATGCCTAGAAATACAAGAACTCAATTGAAGACTGAAGTGAAGACTCCGCTGTGGAACAGCTGAGTATGGCCAAGAAAGAATATCAAGAACTTGACTGAAGATGTATCAGATGAGGGACAGCTGTGTGAAGTATCAGTCTAAGTCATCTCAGGAAGCCAAGTCACAGGTTGAGAGTGACAGTTGAGTCTTCAAATGATTGGAGCAGACTCAAGTCACCTGGGGAATTAGGCAGCTGCCAAGAAAAATCAACTGAAAGGAATCCGTTGCACATAAGTCAAGAACATTACTTAAATAAGTAATACTTCCATGCTGCCAGGTCTTAAAGTGCTCGTCCCAGAAGCGTGCAAAAAGAATAAACCAATGGGAAGCACTGCACCTCGTGTCAGAACCTGAAAATCTGAACATTCATTTAATACGAGGAAAGGTCTACATCTCAAGATTGAAGAACAAGAAAAGACAAGTCAACGAACATAAGTGTCTTTTGAAAATCAGCCTATCTCTTCAACGGGCAGATTTTTGAAAGTTCACTATAAAAGGTTGAGGAAACTCATTAAGAAAAGGTTACCTGAACCACGAACAAGCAAGCAATATTCAAAACAGACTTGCAAATATTCTCAAAAATATTCAAGCAAATCATCAAGCCCTGAAATTGAAGGAAATCAATCCAACACAAAGTGTGAATGAGAGACTACCTCAAACTATGAAGAGGAAACTTTTGAAGAATCAAAAGGGTCTACTTTCCAGGAGGATTGTAGAAAGGTTCAAGGTTGAACCGGTCTCAAGTTATTGGAGGGCTTAGTGATCAAATCCAAGAAGCTTGAGAAAGTGAGTTGAAGTAGCAAGGCAACTACCCCGTGAAGAAGTCGAGTCGGAGGAGAAGCCAGTTGTGTGACCAAGGCGTCTAGAGGCGAGTCAAGGAGTAAGTCGGTTGTGTGATCAAGACTTGTCTCAAGGCGATAACCACTTTGTGAATCGATCATTACTTAGTGGATTCCTCCGGGGAGTTGGAGAAGAGAGGATTAGAAGAATTACCCCATCTTCGAACCTCTATAAAAATTATCTCGTGTCATTTACATTTCAAAGACTTTTATTTCTCGCATACTTACTTATATTTTTGATAATTTGCTATCCAATGAGATAAATAACTAAGTGCTAAAATCAAGTGTTAAAACATGTTTAAATCAAATTCAAGGGTGTTAAGTCTTCCGCTAAAAAACTCAACACACCGAGTTAAGTTTATGGCTAAACGGTTGAGTTATTCTATCACAATGCTCTATCAGTCATTTGAGTGGCTAACTCATTTGAATAACAAACTTAGATGTCCTCAAGGACTTAGTTGTTTGTGTTAACTCGTAATTTCTTTAAAAGGACTAAATCAAAAATTTGGTAAGGTTTATTCAACCCCCTCTAAACCTTACTCACACCCTCGGGGACCTACATTTTGTTCCTAGTTTGTAATCGTATTAAGAAATCGATACTTTATCTCAAAAAATGGATACTTTTACTTATAAAAGTGTTACTTGAACTATATCATATTTATTTTTTATTTTTCCTTCTTTCCTTCATTCCTAATTTTTGACGATATTGAAAAACATGATACTTTATCTCAAACAATAGATACTTTAACGTATAAAAGTGTTACTTTAACTTTCTTATATATATATATATATATATATATATATATATTGTAATATATTCATAATTTGTGACTATATTAAAAAATATGTTACTTTATCTCAAAAAACAAATACGTTTACTTATAAAAGTATTACTTTAACTCTATCATTCAAAAAATAGATACTTTTATTCTTAAAACATGATATTTTGTCTCAAAAAATATATACTTTTACCATAATGGTGTTACTTTAACTCTGACTAGTGTGCTGACCCATGCGATGCACGGAAGATGTAATGATGGGCTCATATGATACGTGAATCATATGTTATTGATTTGTCGAATTATATAATTTGAATGGGTACACAAAATAATTATAATGAGCACAAAAAAATAACAAAGACTACAAACGACTTTTTCAAATTAAAACACTACTTGTACATATGACAAATTTTGGAATACTTCTTTATACACAACATTCATGGTTTGTTTATTATTTGATTCGTCATCACCACAAACTAATATTTTCAAACCCTTATGATTCGTAACTCGGGAAACAGCAACGTATAACTGGCCATGACTGAACACTGGCTGCTTCAAGTACAACCCGAGATTGGCTTTGGCTCTTATTTATAGTCATGGCATAAGATACAATGAGAGGAAATTGCCTACGTTGGAACTTGAAAGGGATTCTGAGATCCGACGGTGTCAATGTCATTCGTGGAATCAAAACTTTATCATTGGTTCCAGTGAGAATTTTAGCTTCAAGAACATGCTTGGCATCCAGTGAGAATTTTAGCTTCAAGAACATGCTTGGCAAGCCTCGTAATCACCATCCTAGTGTCGTTACACAATCCAGTGGAATGGTCCATATTTCTCAAGAGCATAACTGGAGTCCCGACCTTCAGATGCAACTCATGATTAGGAACCCCTGAATATTTTATCCCATTCAAAAATTCGGGAGTGTGCAAATCATGCAGGAAGTCAACATTAGCATCCGATTTACATGTGTTGTTGGAACTCAAATATGTATGGCCCTCTGATGAGTTTAAAGATGTCATATATTGATTTATAGATTCGACAACATTTAGGGTATGAGCTAGTATAGCCCTTTCTTTCAAGCACGTCGGATCATTAATGGCATCTTTAAACATTGGATAAGTACTTTCTACAATAGTTGCAATCGGATCACCTGAACATTCGAGCAAAATATCATCAGGTATATCAATCATGGCACAACCATCATTTGATCCTCCGATTGTTCCATCACCAATGCTCGCGATCCATTCAGAGAATTCGGCCAAATCTTTATAATCATTTGTATCACCAAGGTTCTGAAGACGCATGTTCTTAGTCAATTTAAGGACAGTGCAATCTTTCCACAAATACGATGTGTTAATGGATGCATTAACAATATCTTGCCGAGTTCCCTTGGGAATAACAGGCAATATCTGTCTAAAATCACCACCAAAGACAACAGTTTTCCCTCTAAAATCTTTATATTCCAACATTGGGTCGATGAGTTTCAAAAGACCTCGTAAAGTCTCATCTAATGCTTGAAAGCAATACTTGTGCATCACCGGTGCCTCGTCCCAAATTATAAGTTTAGAACGAATAATAAGCTCAGCAAGCGGACTCCCTTGTTTGATATAGCAAGTTGAGTCCTAATTTGGGTTCAATGGAATAACAAATCGTGAATGTGCAGTCCTCCATCGGGCAATAGAAAAGAAGTTATACCGCTAGATGCAACATTCAGTACAATTTCTCCTTTCGACCTCAATCCTGAAGATAAAGCCTTCCACAAAAATGTTTTTCCTGTTCCTCCATATCCGTAGACAAAGAACATCCCACCTTTATTTGATCCTACAGCACGCATTATCGTTGAGTAAACTTTATGTTGCTCATCGTTAAGTTTCGAGATAAGGTCTTTGTTCTCTTGCAACAGAACATCACGATCATAACGCAACTCGTCATATATAAGTCTGTTTTGGTTGTTATGAATTGTGTCAGCATTCGGAAACGCCATTGAGTCAAAATCGCACAGACTCCTACCGAGATTTTGCAATAATTTCTCAATTTTCAACAACGTAAGATTCTTGATTTCGTTCTCACTCAATACCAAATCTGTTGCATAAGATCATACTAATAATTATAAAACAACATTTTAACAAATATAAAAGGTTTTAGTAATTAACACAATTTTTTGTAAATAATACCTTGATGCTGTAAAAGGCGTCGATGTTTGTATAAAATATCATCAGAAAGAAACTCCCAACATTTCTCCCAGACGTGTTATGGTCGGCTCAAAGAGTCGGACGAAAGCAATGATGCAAATAAACTTTTAAGATTCTCCACAGAAGCCCAAGAGCTCACTTCATTGATGGCATCAATATATTCCCTATCATCTTCTAACAATCCTAGAGCATAGCAAGCCTCTCGATAGGAAGAATGTTGAACACCATTGACCTTCTTGTAGTCGTCATGACACGTTGCTCCACGAACAACATTGATAAGATACCTCAGAAAGTACATATCACCAGCTCTGGGGAACATAAAAACTCGATCTATCGATTTGCCAATTTGTCTCGGCATCCATTTTCTGAGATTCACTTGTAGGTCCCAAGGGGTGTAAGTGTAAGGTTTAGAAGGGGGGTTGAATAAATCTTACCAAATTTTCGATTTAGTCCTTTTAAATATTCGAGTTGATACTTACATACTGTGTGTCTGGGTGGATGACCAATTTAGTTAATCAGTAGAGTTAGTCTCTCTCAGACTCAATCGAGTTGTTGATGGAATAACTCATTTGTTGGGTCTAAATTAACTCAAGCGAGGTTTGTTTTCAGCGGAAGACTTAACACCCTTAAGTTTGGTTAAGCAAGGATTTAGTGCTTGGTTTAGTACTTAGAAATTATCAAGTGGATAGCAAATTTATCAGCAGATTTAAACAATTAAGATGCAGGAATTAAAGTGTTGAAATGTTAATGACACAATGGAATTTTATAGAGGTTCGAAGATGGGGTAATTTTTCTACTCCTCTCTTCTCCAACTCCTGGAGGAATCCACTAGGTTTTGATCGATATACAAAGTGGTAACAGATCCCGGATACAAGTCTTGATCACACAGTGACTTGATCCTTTGGGACTCGTCTGGAGACGCCTTGATCACTCGGTGGCTTCTCGTGCGACTCGGCTTCTTCACAGGCGTTGCTTTGCTACTACTGCCCACTTGCTCAAGCTCTTTGGATTTGATCACGAAGCCCTCCAAAAGCTAAAGACTTGGTTCGACCTTGAACCTTCCTACAATCCTTCGAGGAATGTAGACCCCTTGATTTTTCAGTATTTTCCTCTTCAACTGATTGAAGTTATCTTTCCTTCACAGGTGAGTGTTGGATTGATGTTCTTCGTAGTGTAGGCTTGAGGATTGACAATATTTCAGATTTTCTAATAATTGCTTGAACGTTTGTGATTCTGGTCTACGTGGATACATCTTCTCAAATAAACTCCTCAGCCTTTTATAGTGATCTTTCAAAAATCTGCCCGTTGAAGAGATAGGCTTAATTTTTGAAAGTCACTTGCAGTCGTTGGCTTGTCTTGTTGCAGTCCTTGGAATTTCCATTTCCTCGTATAAATTGTTCTTCACCTTTTTCAGAGTTCTGACACGGTGTAGTGCTTCCCATTGGTTTATTCCTTTTGCACGCATCTGGAACTGAGCACTTCGAGAAAGGTAGTATGGAGATATTACTTGTTTAGGTAATTCTCTTGATTTTACGTGCAACGGATCTTTTTGATTATCTCGACTTGATCGCATTTCCTTGCTTTCCCAAGGTGACTTAGAGTCGACTTCCAATCATGGATGACTCTTCTGTCACTTCAACTTGAGACTTGGCTTTTCCCGAGTTGACTTGTCGACACTCCACTTAGCGTATCTCATTTGCTTCTTCAAGAGAGTTCCCATCTCCTCTTCTATGCCATACTCACTGTCTTGCAATGTGAGTCTTCCTTCTAGTCTCGGTTGTCTTCTTGCATGTTTGGGCATAGCGACTTAACTCGGCTTGATCGGCCCCTATTTATTACAATGCAGTTTACAACGAGAAAATGGGGTGCCAACTTCCTATTCTAAGTTTTACATGGCATTCATCAAAATCTAAACAATAAATTTCCTAACAATTTCCCCCTTTTTGATGATGCCAAAACTTAAATCATTCAAAAATGCAAATAGCAAAGATACATACAGATGGTGTATTCACATAGAATGTATGCGTAGAATCAATCCATTTATTGATCATAACATTCTTTGTTCTTTTACACAATGTTTACAAAGGTGTATCAGAGCAAACATTTGTCTACACAAAAAATGAAGAATTTATAGCTTTATTGCAGAAAACTTACATAGTATGTATTTACATCATAAAATACATGAAGGGGTGGACAGCAACACTTCATCTCCTTCGTTGTCTCCTTCTTTCATCTTGTTCAGCATCTTCTGCTCTTCTTCTCTTTTTCTCATCGTCAGTTGCCTTCTTCTTCTTTTCATATGCCTTCCTGGCAGCTTCATCTCTTCTTAATCTCTCTTGTCTTTCCTCCCATAGCTGAGTTTGTCTCTTGTTTTCTTCTTCTATTCTTTTCGCATACTCAGCATTACTTTTAGCCACTTGCAAATTTGCTATTTGGTCAAGACGGCCAATGAGATCCCTCCTTTCTTGCCTGGATCTACGTATTCAATGTTTTTGGGCGAGGCCAGTCCGAACCCTCTTCCTCCACCACCGCTTCTTCTCTCTGGGCGTGTATTGTCTTTGGGGTCTTCTTTTTCCGGTGAGTGACCAGCGGAGTGACCAGCAGAGCGATCGCTTAGGTAGTCACATTTGCTGTCGGCCTTCTTCACATAACGTGAGACCCTTTTCCGGTACAAGTCCCAAGCTTCGATCCATGACATATTTGCAAAGTATCCTTGAGGATGTGAGCGTTTTAAATTCATCAAGCGATCGTGGCTCGTCCCGACATCCGAGATGGCATAAGTGTCTCTGTCTCTTGGAATGCCTCCATGTTGTTTCAAGATGTTCATAACAGGGCATCCATTCTTCCTTCCACTTCCTCCATCCCTCGCTTCAATTGTTTTTCTCTTTTCGACCATAGATATAGCGAGTGTTGGAGTGGCGAGTCACGGGGAGTTCTTTGCTCATAATGTCATTTGTGACAAGACCTTGTTTGGGATTTGTGCAATCATCAAGGTCACATCTTTCGATCCTTCCCCTCAAATGATTTTCCTTTCTTTTGTTTTAGCGCTCCTCATTTGTCTTTCCTTCACAGTTGCATCCTCTTTTAAACTTCGGATCTCTTTGTGCTTTAAGGTATTCCTCTTCCCCTTTTTGGCATCATCAAAGAGAGAGGAACGCTCGAAACATCGCGCAAGCGAGGAAATCGAGCCTCGGCGATAGTGGAGTTCGTCTCGAGTGCATTTGTGGAGTATGCGGCCCGAAATTCGGAAGCGAGTAGCGTTGGACTCTCTTGAAATTAGCTTCATTTCAGCCATGAGAAGGCTGAATTTTTCTGTCCATATTTTCTTCCAGATCTTTGGAGATCACTCTTATTTTGCTCACACATGACTTTATCTCGGTGAGTGTGATCTTCATGCATGTGCTCAATGTGTTCTCTCAATTTCGTTTTTGCATCGGCATTCTCGGCTCTCCATACAAGCGACTTGTTGAACAATGTCCAAGTATCTAACTTGTTCCACACGCATTGTTTCTTCTTTGTTGCCACCATTCCACGATCGATTGTTTATGCCTCTTAAGTCGCGATAAGATTGGCATCTCTCGTTGTCCGGCCGCATGTCCATAGAGGCCGATGCCTCTCCATCCGTTCAATCTCGGCAAATAATGCCTTGAACACTTCGCGGACTTTAGCCGATTCTTCTTCCATGCGTCAAAGTCATAATCATTTGGAACGATGGTGTGAAATAACAGGAGGGTGCAGTGCAGGAGGCGTGCGAGCTCGTTCTACGATTCATCATGGAGGTCGGGTACCTCTAAGGAGAAAGGAAATGATTCTACAAAGGAATCATCATGGCCAACAGGATTTGTTCAATGATGAGAGAGGGCGCGTGAAGTTCCTTGTGGAGTTGAATCTGCTGACTTGGGGAGCTGCGCAGATGGACTGTTTGGTGGGTCTGTTGTGAAGTGGACCCGGACTTGTTGAGCTCATTTGTCTCAATAGCCGTTGGTCTCGATTGGTTTCTCCGATTGAGTGGACTGGTCCTCGGCCTTATCGAGCGTCATCGGACGATGATGAGATTTCCATTGGTGGCTCATCATCAAAATTAAAGGTTTGACGAGTAGTCTTGAGATCGAGACTTGCTCGTCGGCCGGGAACATCCGCACTGAGTCTTTTGGATGCATCACGGGGATGACTCGGCTTTCTTCGTCGCTTACGATCCCGGAAAGGTTACATCGGGATTATCCGGGAATCATGAAGCGCGCTTATCTCCTTTTCGGATGGATCAATGATAGCGGGAGGGATGTTCTCTACTTGACTTCTTACCCAGGAAGTCTCAACCTCCCGTGGGCCTTCATTACCTCCTACGGTCTCAAGCTGCGGTGAGGCTCTTGGACCTCCCTTTCGCGGTGTCATTGTCTTAGGGTCTTTCGTGGTGGCATCCATTGGAGTCTCAACCCCATGGATTGCACTTTCATCGCCCAGTGTTAACTCCCGGGCATTCCTTCCTCGTGCCTCGTTGCATCGCAGAGGCGTCATTAGCCTTCCGAGAGCGGTTGGCACCTCACCAAAAGCAGTCTCAATCGCCTCGAGCCGTTGATGACAACTTGTTCGTTTAGTGTTTGTACTTCCTCCACTTCGCCTCCGGATTCGTTGTTGAGTCATCTGCAAAGATTCTCCGACCTTGCTTTGCGGTGGAGGGATTTCCACCGGCGCACGCACCGAGTGACTTGGAATGGGGTCACTCGTCTTGAGGACTCCACTATTTCTATTGAGTGTTCAGCCGTTGGGCGGTGGTAAGACACCTTCAATAGGGGTTGGCTCGACCGGGGTCCGACTATCCGGTTTCATCGCCAATTCCCTTATTGCCTTCTTCCGAGTGAGTGGGAAGTGGTGGCAAGCAACAACAGTGGCGATTTCTTTGAACCACTCCATTGGATCAATTTCAGTTGTGTTCGAGGACTCTCCTGGTCCTCCATCAATCTTTGCTCGTGAAGGATTCTGGATTCGTGCAATGCTAGCTGCATTTGCAACTCTTACTAAGCGGAGCGTGATCGAATCCTCATCACTATCGGATAAGGCATCAAGGAGAGGATGTGTGTGTTCGTGGTGCGGGAGATAGGCAGATCTTTGGCCTTCTCACGTGCCTCGCCTTCCTTACTCCTTGCTGTCTTTCCTTCTCCTTGTCCTTGAAGATCTGCGAGGGATATCGTGCGCTTGTCTTCATCTAGTCTTTGGGAGCACAGTGGTTAGGCCAATGAAGTTTAACAGTTCCTCTTCTTCTTCTATAAACTCGGGCCGTTGGAACTGTTCCCTTGATTTACTCAATTTCCATTTCCTCCACTCACGCAGACGATTTTGGATGTCGGGTAAGGTGGGATAGGATCATCACATCTTGTCGGCTCATCGCCTTCTTCTTGTGTCTCGGCCTGCGCGGACTACTGACTATTTCTTGATTTGCCTCTCTCCTTGATCGCCTTGACAGACTTAGGCTATTTCATCTATAGTATCGGAGACTCTACTTCTTTCCGATCTCCCGTGTCTGCTCGGTGAGTGGGCGACTCGGCCGGTTTCTCAAGCTCGAGTGCTTGATGATTCTTCTTCGTCTCTAGTTTGTACCGAGAGGGATTTACGGTTCGAGACGATTTCTTCGAGTCTTGGGCGGCGGGGCGTCTTTGGTGTTTTCTTCTCGAGAAGCTGGCCATCTTGGCTTGTCGATCTCCTCTTTTTGACGATCGGAGAAGGTAGTTGAGAGTCCTTCTCGACCGCTGCTTCTTTGAGGCGGGAGACACGAGCTGCGAGGGGCGGGTGACTACTGCGAGGGGCGGGAGCGAGTTTGACTTTCTTTCTTTCAGGAGGGCGGTGATCTTCTTAGCATTTGCGGGCGACTTTCTTCTTGGGTGGAGAGGAAGCGGTTTGTATATTCGGGTCGGTGATTCCCCTCACTTGTGTCGCTCTCTTGGCGTAGGCTCTCTTTCGTGCGCCGAGAGAGGTTTGATCCCGAACATCCTCTTGTTTACATGGAACGCCTTTCCATGTCTAAGAGGGACTCCTTTCACTTCCATCAGCCGGCCAATCACCAGGCCATATCTAGGATCCTCCAAATGTACCATCTTCCTTGAAGGATTTGTTCCCTACATTTTGGCATACTCTGCTTTAAACAAACTCAGCCCAGTTTATTTTCCTTTCTTTAATGATCGCCACCATCACGATAAATTTTGCTTTTGTGATTGGTCAAAGTTTCGCCAAATTTGATGTCAATACATTTGGCAACTATGTCCAACTGACTTGTGATAGTCCTCCTTCAGCTGACCTCTTGTTTCTTTGTGTAAACTATTTTATCATCGTAGTCGGGCTTGGCTATTTCTTCCAAGCTGACCAAGTTTACATCGCCGTTAATTTCGATGCTCCTTCCGTTGGTAGTGGTGCGGTGTTCACCGATCCTTGGCGAGAGATGGTGAACTCCTTTCCGTGAACAGATGACTTTATTCCTTCATCGTGAATCTCAGCGTTCACATAGAATTGTGCGACCTCCTCCACATAGGTCATCGGATATTCCAACGTCAGAAATGGTTTCAGCCCGGTCGTTTGGAGTTTTTCAGCTATTTTCTTTATGAGGCGTCATTGGACCCCTGTTTCACCATGCCGCCGAAATCCACAGTAGACCCGGTGTGGATTTGCTTTCCTAACTTGACAAAATCATAGGTTGGTGCCATTTTTCAGGATTTTATCGAAGAAAATTTAGAGATTGATTTGAAGATAGATAGGGTTTTGAGAGAAGTTTTGTCTTTGCTTCTGAGAGAGAGAGAAATGAACAGTTTTGGTAGTGTGAGAGAGAAACGGACGAAAATGGTTTAAGTATGGTTTATGAAAGGGCGTGCGGGTGGTTTTGAAATGTGATCAAAATCAACGGTTTAGATTTTGCACGCTTTATTTAGCGTTTAATGTCTCGTATTTAATGCGGCAAAGCATTTATATCCAATCATAAGCTTGGTGTGCGGCTTTATGTCTGTACACATCATCATTATCTTGACGTCATTCTTAAAAACATTCCCGCTTAGTAAAAGCATTCTGCGTTTTTGTCACTTTGCTCATAAGTGACTCGCTTATCCCTTGATTTAACTCCTCTTCTCATGGTTCTCTTAATGACTCATTCTAACAAATGACTTAGTATATTTGTGTTCATTCCAATTGATTTACTTAGCTTGATTTGTGAGTTCGACTCTTTTCCTTTTTGTGTTCCATTTCTTTTCTTGAGTCTTCTCAATGTTAACTCACTCAATTAACCTAACTCATGCTTCGAGTTCTTCAAATCTTGACTCACATAATGGTTTTGTGAAGATGTCGCCAATTGTTTATCGGTTGAGATATATTCCACGATGATGTCCTTCTTTTCAACATGATCTCTTATGAAGTGATATCGACATCGATATGCTTTGTTCTTGAGTGCAACACGAGATTTTGAGTGATTGTAATTGCACTTGTGTTATCACACATAATTGGAATCTCTTTTTCTTCAACTTCATAGTCTCTCATTCTTTGTCTCATCCATAGGACTTGGGCTGCTTGCCCGACTATGTATTCTGCTTTGTAGAGGTGGCTATTGAATTTTGCTTCTTGCTAAACCAGGAAATCACTGTTTCTAGCATTTGACATGTGCCGAGGTGCTCTTCCTATCAACTGCGCATCCAAAGATAGTCGAGTCCGAATAGCCAATTAGCTTGAATCCACCTTCCTTTGGATACCATAAGCCAACTTCTTGGCTTCCTTTCAAGTATCTCGAGTATTCTCTTAGCTTTGTCATATGGCTCTCTTTTGGAGCAGATTGAAATCTTGCACATACACTACTGACAAAGGTGATGTCGGCCTCGCTTTGTAAGATAGAGCAATGATCCAATAAGTGCTCACGTATCTTGTTTGATCTCTGAGGCTTGCCATCCGCATCCATGTCCATTTTGGTGATGTATTCATTGGTATTTTTCTGAAGATTTCTCCTCCATACCGAATTTCTTCATTAAATCTCTGGTGTATTTTGTTTGACTTATGAAGGTTCCTTCCTTCAGTTGTTTGTATTTCTCCCATCATGCTCATTTCAAATTTACTTTGCATGAGGTTTGAAAATTTTTCACACAGACTCTTTGTTTGTGGATCCAAAAATGATGTCATCCACATATATTTGAACAAGCAAAGATACTCTTTTTGTCTTGAATTCTGAAAAGTTTTCTATCTACTTTTCCTTTTGTGAATCCATTCTCAGTTAGGAATTGTGACAAGGTATCATGCCATGCTCTGGGTGCCTGTTTCAATCCATACAGGGCTTTCTTGAGTTTGAATACCTTATCTCCAAGAGTCTTCTGCTCAAACCCTGGAGGTTGTTCAACATACACTTCTTCTTCCAATAGACCATTTAGGAATGCACTTTTTACATCCATCTGATATACAATGAATTTCTTGTGAGCAGCATAGGCAAGAAACATCCTTATCGCTTCCAATCTTGCTACAGGAGCAAATGTTTCATCAAAATCTATTCCTTCTTCTTGGCAATATCCTTTGGCGACTAGTCTTGCTTTGTTTCTTACCACAGAACCTTCCTCGTTCATCTTGTTTCTGAACACCCATTTAGTACCAATAACGTTTTGATGTGTGGGTCTTTGAACTAATTCCCATACTTTATTTCTTTCAAACTGATTGACTCTTCTTGCATAGCTTGAATTCAATGTGTGTCGTCAATGCTTGTAACACATTTTTGGGCTCTATTTTGCGAGATAAAGCATGTGAACATGGCTTCTTGTTGAGTTCTGGATCTTATTTTGACACCTTCTCTTATATCCCAATGACAAGTTCTGGTGGATGGTCTCTCGGCCATCTTACATCTGGTTGGAGTAAGTTAGCCGGATTTGATCGTCTTGCATTTGTGTTCTTTGTGTTCACTCTCTCGTAATCACTTAGCGCAAATTTTCGATTGTTTTTGAGATTGACTATCTCATCTTTTTCTCGAGTTTATAATTTCGACTTGACTTCAAAGATAGGGACTCTTACGTATGGTTGGATGATTGACTTATCGGTGACTCTTCAATGTCTTCTCCATTTACATTTGGCTCATCGAATACCACATGAATGGATTCTTTCGCAACCATAGTCCTTTTGTTGAGTACTCTGAGGCTTTGCTTTGTTGAGTATCCCAAGAAGATACCTTCATCGGCTTTAGCATCGAAGGCCTTTAGATTGTCTTTGCCATTGTTGTGGATGAAGCATTTACATCCAAATATTCGAAATATGCAACATTTGGTTTTCTTCCAGTCCAAATCTCATAGGGAGTCTTTTTAAATTTTGTCTGTTTATCATACATCTGTTTTGAGTGTAGCAAGTTGTGTTGATTGCTTCCACCCAAAATCTTTTTGGTAACCTGCTTGACTAACATGGTCCTTGCACGCTTCTTTGAGAGTTCTGTTCCTTCTTTCTCGCAACTCCATTCTGTTTGTGGAGTCCTTGCTGTTGATAGTTCATGACCAATACCATTTTCAATGCAATCGAGTTATTATTCCATTGACAAACTCGGTTCCTCTGTCGATCTTATTTTGATAATGGTTTGACTCTTCTCATTTTGAATCCTCTTCATCAAATTGTGGTAGTTTCGTAGAGTTTCTTTCTTCTTACACATGAATATTGTCCATGTATATCTTGAGTAGTCATCTACTACCACCAAGGTGTATTTCTTTCCACTTATCTTTGGCTGGTTCCACTGGGCCAAATAGATCCATATGTAGCGGATGCAATACTCTTGTTGAAGATGGGCATGTCTTTTCTTTGAATGAAGATTTGATTTGTTTTCCTTCCGACATGCATCACATATACTCTCCTTCTTGTATCTTGAATGCGGGAAGTCCTTCCACAAGACTACTACTCGCAAGCTTGTTAATCGTTTTGAAATTGGGTGACTCACTTTTTGTGCCCATACCAACTTGATTCGGTGTGCTCTTTTGCTAATAGCAGTCTTTGTGTGTAGCGGTTGACCAATCTACTACATACATGTTCTTTTGTACGCGCATCCTTGCAACACAACTTCATTCGATTCAAGTATCCTTGATTTGGCATACACCCATGTTGAATCCAACATTATAGCCCTTGTCACGAGTTGGGCGATCTTAGTAAGTTGAAGTTGAGTCCTTCGACATATGCAACATCTCGTGATCTCTAATCCGTTCCTCTTGATGGATCCAATGCCTCTAATTTCACCTGGAGCTTCATTTCTCCAAATATGACTTTTGCTCCTTTAACTTCCTTGAATTTTGACAGATTTTTCTTGTTTCTGTCATGTGTCCGGGGCGACCTTTGTCCATGTACCAGGTTCCTTGGCACTCAAATTGTTCCTTGAACTCGCAATCAAGGAAATTAAGTTTTAGGTACCCATATTTGTGCAGGTCGAGGGGTTAGAATTGTAAGATGATCCAACCAACTTATAGCCAAATGATTTGACTCTAAGGGGTTGCCATCTATCTATGCCATAATCATAATTAATCTTGGCAAATTGCTTGGGGATTTTAGGTTCATACAATTGTCTCTTTTGTCCGTATGCCTATGTATATGTTTTAGCAATCGCCTTCTTTGGGTAATTGTGGTGTCTCGAGTGTAGTGCCTAGGTGCATATTTGTCTTTGATGAAAGCTCTTATTCTTTTGGAATGGCCTTTCTTGAGTTCTAGGCCTTTGCCATTTGGGTTTATATTCCATAAGTCTATGCCGATAGTTCATATCATTCCAATCGGCTTGGCTTGGATATTTTCTACCATTCCCATCATATGTATTTCTTTTATAGATTTTTAAGGGTTTTGGTAGCTCTGCTTCTTCTTTACAGAGTATTTTCTGTTTGGAGTTTCTTTGAGGAGCTCGACTAAATCTCTTCTCATTTGTCCTTTCAGCGCACTCGGGTCAAGTCATTTTCCTTTTCCTTTATAACCAAGGCCAGTTTGCTTGTAATTGTGCTTTGGAGTGAATGTGTATGTAACATTTAGAGTTTTGGATTTTTTAGACTCTTCATTGCTTGAAGATCCTTTTTCCAAAATCACTTTTGAGTTTGACATAGCAAGAGGAATTAAATCTAAGCCTGTCTTGTCTCCACATTCTCTTTGACTCATAATAAGATCATCCAATGATTTAGATGCCTTAGTGAATGATGCAATCACATTTTTGAGGTCATTCTCCTCTTTTCTATAGCAGCAATTTCTGCTATTAATTTAGCATTTTCACCTTTAAACTTTCATTCTCATCGGCTATTTGACTTAGAGTACTCGGCTCCTTAGTCGACTTTGAGTTTTTACTTTTGAGTAGGCTGTTTTCCTCATTTAATAGTGTGTGTGAGGATTTAATGTGTTCAAAATCTTTCATCATTTTGCTTAATGAATCATAAAGATCGGTGGGTGATGAAGTGTGTGTGTCACGATCACTATCACTAGTGTCCGAGTTTGTTGAGTTAGATTGTACCTCATCTTCTTGGTCGAGGTTGATCTCGTTCTTTGGCCATCAAGCGGATCGGGCTTCTTCTTGAGTCACTTGAGTAGTCACCTTCACTTGCTCTCTCGAGTCATTGTCTCTCTTGACTTGGGCCATTTAGTTTGATCTCTCGACCATCATTGCCTTTTTCCTTTCTTGTCTTCTTTCTCTCAAGACCTTCCTTTCTTCTTCATCCCCTGTATTTGTTGACTACAGGATATGGACGATCAATGGCATAGTGACCTGGTTGTCTGAGTTCAGATAGATATTCAACCTTTTGATCACTCTTTCCATTCTTGGATTGTCACCCTTTGATATTGACTTTTTGATGATCTATTCTCTTGGTTGGCCTATCTTCCCTTGACTTGGAGGAGCCGAGTGTCTTCCGGAAGATTCGCCCTTGCCTCTCTTGTAGTTCTTATTGAAGAACTTGTTGAACCTTTTAACCATCGGGCTATTTCTTCCGGATCAATGACTTCTTTGACCTCGGCTCTCTTTCCATCCTTCACAATTAGAGCAGACTATTTTGGGTACAGTTGTCTCTTCCTCGGTCCTTTCTTCTCACTCAAATTCGTAGGCTTTGAGATCCGAGAATAGTTCATGGTTGGAGGTCTTCGATAGGTCCATGGAATGTCTTAGTGCCATGACCTTCATTTCCCATTCGAGTTGGGAGACTTTTTAAGATCTTCATACATATTTTTCTTACGTGTATATTCCTTTCCGAGTGCGGATAGCTCGTTGGTGATTTACGTGAACGAGCATCCGGTTGATCCAGGTTTTCTCCCGAGATCATTTTGAAGTTCTCAAATTTTGTACGACCTTTGATAATTTGTTTTCTTTGATTTGCTCACGAGCCTTCACAAATCAATGTTAGCTTGTCCTGATTTCTTTAGCCGTTTTGCATGATTTGACTTTATTGAACATGGCTTTGTCAAGGTTTTGTAAAGGATGTCCTTGGCTACATTGTCCAGGTTGTATCTTTTTATGTCATCATTTGTCCATTCGGTTCTTGGTTTTTCAACCATGATAGTGCTGGGAGCAACATCCTCTTCTCCTTCTTGCTGACTCTTCTTTTTTTGTGTTCACCTTTAAGATTTGCGGTGGCCCATCCTCTATCACTATCCACATCTCATCATGTAATCTTTGATAGATGAGCCTCGCATACGAATTTTCCAATCATCAAATTCTTCAATAGTGAACATAGGGATGCGTGTCAAATTTGCTTCCATGATAATAATTTTTAAGGATAAAAAGAGTTTTGAAAGTTTAAGTACTAAAGCGGACTTTGAAAAGTTTGGAGATCTAGTTCAAGAACCGGTGCGGAGGGTTCAATGAACCAACCGCTCGATACCACTTGTAGGTCCCAAGGGGTGTAAGTGTAAGGTTTAGAAGGGGGTTGAATAAACCTTGCAAATTTTCGATTTAGTCCTTTTAAATATTTGAGTTGATACTACTGCAGTTGTGTCTTAGGTGGACACCAATTTA
Organism: Rehmannia glutinosa; assembly: GCA_016081115.2. NCBI lineage: Eukaryota > Viridiplantae > Streptophyta > Magnoliopsida > Lamiales > Orobanchaceae > Rehmannia > Rehmannia glutinosa. Next base: position 36,058,704 of record CM071924.1, on the reverse strand, counting down.
GTTAATCATAGAGTTAGTCTCTCAACAGACTCAATCGGAGGTGATGGAATAACTCGGTTGTTGGGTCTAAATTAACTCAACTGTGGTTTGTTTTTTGGAAGACTTAACACCCTTAAGTTTGGTTATTATCAAGTGGATAGCAAATTTATCGTGATTTAAACAATTAAGATGCAGGAATTAAAGTCTTTGAAATGTAAATGACACAATGAAATTTTTATAGAGGTTCGAAGATGGGGTAATTCTTCTACTCCTCTCTTCTCCAACTCCTGGAGGAATCCACTAGGTTTTGATCAAGTATACAAAGTGGTAGCAGTCCGGATACAAGTCTTGATCACACACGGTGACTTGATCCTTTGGGACTCGATCCGGAGACGCCTTGATCACTCGGTGGCTTCTCGTGCGACGACGAGCTTCTTCTGGGGCGCTTGCCTTGCTACTACACCCACTTGCTCAAGCTCTTTGGATTTGATCACGAAGCCCTCCAAAAGCTAAAGACTTGGTTCGACCTTGAACCTTCCTACAATCCTTCGAGGAATGTAGACCCCTTGATTTTTCAATATTTTCCTCTTCAATGATTGAAGTTATCTTTCCTTCACGGTGAGTGTTGGATTGATGTTCTTCGTAGTGTAGGCTTGAGGATTGAGAATATTTGATTTTCTAATAATTGCTTGAACGTTTGTGGTTCCGGTCACGTGGATACATCTTCTCAAATAAACTCCTCGGCCTTTTATAGTGATCTTTCAAAAATCGCCGTTGAAGAGATAGGCTTAATTTTTGAAAGTCACTTTGCGATCGTTAGCTTGTCTTGTTGCGATCCTTGGAATTGCCATTTCCTCGTATAAATTGTTCTTCACCTTTTTCGAGTTCGACACGGTGTAGTGCTTCCCATTGGTTTATTCCTTTTGCACGCTTCGGGGATGAGCACTTCGAGAAAGGTAGTATGGAGATATTACTTGTTTAGGTAATTCTCTTGATTTCTCGTGCAACGGATCTTTTCATTATCTCGACTTGATTGCATTTCCTTGCTTTCCCAGGTGACTTAGATTCACTTCCAATCATTGGATGACTCTTGTCACTTCAACTTGAGACTTGGCTTTTCTTGAGTTGACTTGGTGACACTCCACTCATTTGTATCTCACCGCTTCTTCTTCAGTAGAGTTCCCATCTCCTCTTCTATGCCATACTCAACTGTCTTGCAGCGGAGTCTTCCTTCTAGTCTCCAGTTGTCTTCTTGCATGTTTGGGCATAGCTGACTTAACTCAGTTTGACCAGCCCTATTTATTATAATGCAGTTTACAACAGAAAATGGGGTGCCAACTTCCTATTCTAAGTTTTACATGGCATTCATCAAAATCTAAACAATAAATTTCCTAACAGGTTTCCACGTGAATTTTGTGGGAGCTTCAGCGTATGTTATCTCTCTCGCCTCAGGATATATTTTATTCGCTTCCATCTATGCTAAAAACATACTTTCTTTTACAGAATCTTTCCTAAGAACATCATCTATTCTTTCAAAATCTGAAAAAATAACGTTTTGTTCATCGGAGAGATGAAAACTTAAACGTTCAACTGGAGGATATTTATATTGAATTTCGAATCCCAGCAGTCTCCATGCTGCCTCGCAGGACAAAACATACCTACAATCGTAATACATGCTCACCTCGTCAACAGTTTTTCCCGATTCCTCGTCATTGCTACTCGTATAGAACGATGCAGTGACACGATCATTTCCTTTATTGACATACTTGAACAAATACTTTATCGACCTGGATTGGTTACACCATTCTACATTGATGTGAGCTCCATATTTCAGCAACAAATAACGATTGTGCAGCACAACATATCTGTTGTCAAGAGGTACTCCATTTTCTCCACTATCCTCTCATCATTCCTACGTCTATAACGTGGATAATCTTCATCATCAATAGTCGTCACATCTACAAATTTTTTCGGGAAATGTTTAGTGCAAATTCCATCAGCATGCAAAGAGAAGTTTTTCTAGCATCACCACATGGACCATGTATCATATCATCCTTCACTACCGCATAATAACATGGGTCTAAACTCTCGTTGGGTATTTCAGCTGATATAATTCGATCTATATCATCGGCAATCGGATTCTTGTTTTCTTTTGCCAAAAACAGCAAAATATGGGCATGTGGCAAGCCACGTTTTTGAAACACTATCGTGTATACCACTGCAATAAAAAAAAGAGAAAAAATTAAAAATATATTAAATCATATTGAAAGAAACAGACAATTGAAATAAATTTTTCACATGCCATGACTTCACCAAAGATTTTATTTTGCCGAAGCTCTTTGATCAAAGAATCCAACTTGAGTTTAAACACCGTACAGACAGTATCAGGTCGGTCCTCAGGATTCAATTTCTTTTTCTCAAGAAATCTTAGAATCTCTGGCCACTTCGGATTGCAGGTGAATGTTATAAATAAATATGGATATCCTGCCCATCGACATATAGCCATAGCATCCTAATAATTCTAAATCATATATTGAGCACCTCCCGTGAAGGTAGAAGGTAAGATAATTCATTTTTCCTGAGTACCAGGATTGATGTCTCCATGCAACAACGCGTCACTTAGACCCTTATAAATGTCGCAACGCAACTTCTTCTGATGCAAACGTACATACTTTAATCGCGCTGACTCAACCATTGTATAACCATCAACAATGAATTGCTGAAACAATCTTCTAGACGACAAAATTGTAGAAGGTTCATCATCTCTATCGTGTAGTCGATACGCGAAAAACTCTCTCACACTAACAGTTTTTCTGCCTGCTGGATTCTTTTTTTTTTTTTTTTTGAGATTAGAAAACGATATGTCTTCTCTGAAACCATCTTCACCGTACGGTAATAACAACGGATATTGTAAAGCCAAGTATGAAGCATTCAACTTATTTATCCATTTCAAACTGCCCGATTTTGTTTCCACTAATATATCCCTGTCTCCTAAGGCTTGATCAAAATCTCAACAATCAGAGCAGCAACCTCAGAACTTGAAGGCATATTGTATCTCCTAGCATCCGTACTTCTCCTACCGATTAGACGCAAACAAACATCACATTGACAGCCTTCTAAAATCTTCTCTTTTTCCATTCTAAAAGTCTTAACTAATACATTATTTTCATATAGCATTCTCTTTAAATCATTGACGATCGACTCATGCAGATTATTATGCTCACTCCCTTGCCTAGAAAATAAAATAGAATTAGGGACATATTACATAAACAATTAAAAATAAATATTGAGATTCACAAATAAACATACCTGACAGAGTTTAATCTATTGGATATTTCATTGTCTGTGTCATATATGTATAATTGTGCGAATTTCGGTGTCGCGCCATTGGATGGTAACAAACTTCCCATTAGATGATAATTTTGTCCATGCAATCGGAAAACAGGAGGACCTCTGCTTTTATTTATGTCCGTGTCAATCTTGCCTCCCATCAATGTGAAACAGAACATATTATTGTATGATTTGATATTGTCCTGGAAGTGCTTGCTCTTATTTCCATCTCCAAACAACAAATCTCCAAGTACAACAGGTGGTTCTTTGATGGGAGGAAGTTGAATTATGCCATGGGCACAACACGAAGAATATCTGGGTTTGAATTTTGGATAGGAGATCAACCTTTCTTCAAACCAAAACACCGCGTTACGAAATTCACATTTGTATGTTGCATCTCCGATATCTCAATACTCTACAAAAAGAAAAGACACACATATTACACAAAAAAAGTTAAATCGAAATATATTGCATTTAAAATTTCATCGTGAACTTTAATCCATAACATAAATACCTTGTTTTTCAACTACGGATGTCCCATTTGACGAATAATGTGTGAAATCATTCTTAGTGCCATCTAATATTGCTGTAACGTTAGAAATGGGATCCATACACATAGATTCCTCACATGTTAGATCAATTATTTTTGTCGAGTCCCAACCAACGCTTGAAGACCCCCCTGTGCATTTTTTATTTTTATTGTATGTTGAAATTCTTTTTGAATACGATATCCCTGTAATTGTAAAACCAAATTACTAAAATAAATACACCTCAAATGAGTATATGTAATTTTAAATATATAAATTATACAAAATAATAAAAAATTACAGAAACTTAATTTACCATTTGTGATGTTAATAAATGCCATTTTCGGCATTGTAGGTCCCAAGGGGTGTAAGTGTAAGGTTTAGAAGGGGGGGTTGAATAAACCTTACCAAATTTTCGATTTAGTCCTTTTAAATATACGAGTTGATTCTTCACAGTTTGTGTCCTTGATGGACAATGATCGATTTAGTCAATCAAGTAGAGTTAGTCTCTCAACGGACTCAACGAATGTTGATGGAATAACTTCAGTGTTGACTCTAAATTAACTCAACTTGTGGTTTTGTTTTCATTGGAAGACTTAACACCCTTAAGTTTGATTAAGTAAGAGTTTAGTCTGGGTTTAGTACTTGTATTATCAAATGGATAGCAAATTTATCAAAGCATATATAAGCGAGTTAAAAATGCAGGACTTAAAACGCTGAAATGTAAATGACACAGTGAAATTTTTATAGAGGTTCGAAGATGGGGTAATTCTTATACTCCTCTCTTCTCCAACTCTGGAGGAATCCACTAGGTAATGATCGGTTTACAAAGTGGTAACAGTCCGGATACAAGTCTTGATCACACGGTGACTTGATCCTTTGGGACTCGTCCTGAGACGCCTTGATCACTCGGTGGCTTCTCGTGCGACTCGGCTTCTTCACGGGGCGTTGCTTGCTACTACTGACTCACTTGCTCAAGCTCTTTGGATTTGATCACGAAGCCCTCCAAAAGCTTAAGACTTGGTTCGACCTTGAACCTTCCTACAATCCTTCGTGGAATGTAGACCCCTTTTCTTCAAAAGTTTCCTCTTCAAGCGATTGAAGTTCTCTTTCCTTCACAAGGTTAGTGTTGGATTGATGTACTTCGTAATGTAGGCTTGAGGATTAATCTTGAATGATTTGAGAGTATTTCGGTTATAATTTTAATTGATTTCTTGAATGTTCGTGGTTCAGGTTACCTTCTCTCACAAGTCATTCCTCGGCCTTTTATAGTGATCTTTCAAAAATTTGCCCGTTGAGGAGATAGGCTTTTTTTGAAAGTCACTTGTCGTTGGCTTGTCTTGTTGCGATCCTTGGAATTGCCATTTCCTCGTATGAATTGTTCTTTCACCTTTTGAGTTACGACACGGTGTAGTGCTTCCTATTGGTTCATTCCATTTGCACGCTTAAGGGTGAGCACTCGAGAAAGGTGGTATGGAGATATTACTTGTTTAAGTAAATCTCTTGATTTACGTGCAACGGATCTTTTCTGATTATCTCGACTTAACTGCATTTCTTTGCTTTCCCCAGGTGACATAGAGTCAGCTTCCAATCATTGGATGACTCTTTGTCACTTCAACTTGAGACTTGGCTTTTCTCGAGTTGACTTGTGATACTCCACTTAGTCGTATCTCACCGCTTCTTGATAGAGTTCCGTCTACTCTTCTTTGCCATACTCGGTTGTCTCACAGTAGTCTTCCTTCCAATCTTGATTTGTCTTCTTGCATGTTAGGCGTAGGTGACTTAACTCGGCTTGGCCAGCTCTAATTGTTACAATGCATTTTGACAAGAATTGGGGTGCCAACTTTCTATTCTAAGTTTTACATGGCATTCATCAAAATCTAAACAATAAAATTCCTAACAATTTCCCCCTTTTTGATGATGCCAAAACTTAAACCATTCAAAAATGCAAATAACAAAGATACATACAGATAGTGTATTGACATAGAGTGTATCGCAGAATCAATCTTTTTATTGATCATATCATTCTTGTACTTTTTACACAATGTTTACAAGGTGTATCGAGTTCATATTTGCTACGAGAAAAATAAAGAATTTATAGCTTTATTACGGAAGACTTACATTGTATGTATTTACATAATAAAATACACGAATGGTTGGACAAACAACACTTCATCTTCTTCGTTGTCTCCTTCTTTCATCTTGTTCAAGATCTTCTTCTCTTCTTCTCTTTTTTCGTCGTCATTTGCCTTCTTTTTCTTTTCATATGCCTTCCTGGCAGCTTCATCTCTTCTTATTCTTTCTGTCTCTCCTCCCATAGCATTGAGTTTGTCTCTTGTTTTCTTCTATTCTTTTTGCATACTCGGCATTAGTTTTAGCCACTTGCAAATTTGCCACTTGGTCAAGGCTTGATAGATCCCTTCTTTCTTTCCTGGATCTACGTATTCAATATTCTTGGCAGAGGCCTAGGTCAAGCTTCTTCCTCCACCATCGCTCGCTTCCTCTCCTCTACTGGTGTGTATTATTGTCTTGGGGTCTTCTTCTTTCGGTGAGTGACCGGCGGAGTGACCAGCAGAGTTGCCCGGTAGTCTGTTTGCTGTCGCCTTCTTCACATAACGTGAGACCCTTTTCCCAGTACAAGTCCCAAGCTTGAGCCATAGACATATTTGCAAAGTATCCTTGATTCGAGCGTTTTAAATTCATCAACTGATCGTGGCTCTGTCCCGACATACGAAATGGCATAAGTGTCTGTCTCTTGGAATGCCTCCATGTTCTTTCAAGATGTTCATAACCCGGGCATCCATTCTTCCTTCCACTTCCTTCATCCCCTGCTTCAATTGTTTTTCTCTTTTCGACCATAGATAGAGTGTTGGAGTGGCGAGGAGTCACTGGGAGTTTCTGCCGATAATGTCATTTGTGGAGGACCTGTTGAGGGGTTTGTGCAATCATCAAGGTCATATCTTTTGATCCTTCCCCTCGATAGATTTTCCTTTCTTTTGTTTTAACACTTCCTCGGTGATTTTCCCTTCGCGGTGCTGCTCCTTCCTTTTCAACTTGAGATCCCCTTGCGCGCTTTAGGTATTCCTCTTCCCCTTTTTGGCATCATCAAAGGGAGAGAGGAACGCTCGGAAATAGACTTGCAAGCGGGAAGTCAAGCTCTGGCGATAGTTGAGTTTTGTCTCGAGTCTGCTGCAGTATGCGGACGAAATTCGGACCGAGTAGCGTTGGACTCTGCTTTGAAATCGGCTTCATTTCAGCCATGAGAAGGCTGAATTTTGTATTCATGGTCTCTTCCAAACATTTGTAGATCACTCTTGTTTTGCTCACGCAGCTAGCCTTAACCTCGGCAATGTGAGCTTCATGCATGTGCTCAATATGTTCTCTCGGCTTCGTTTTTGCATCGGCATTTTCACTCTCCACACACCAGTGACTTGTTGAACAATGTCCTGAAGTATCTCACTTGTTCCACACGCATTGTTTCTTCTTTGTTGCCACCATTCCCGATCCGGAGTGTTATGCCTCTTAAATCGGCGGTGAGATTGGCATCTCTGTTGTCGATCGCATATCCATAGAGGCTCGATGCCTCTCCATCCGTTCAATCTCGTGAATAATGCCTTGAACACTTCGTGGACTTGGTGATTCTTAGTTGCGGTGATGGCCATGCGGCGTCAAAATCGTGAATCAATTTGGAACAATGGTGCGATTGAAAAACGGAGCTGGTGCGTGGTAGCGTGTTTGCTCATTTTTCGACTCTTCATGGAGTTCCGGTATCTCGGGGGAAAAAGGAAAAGATTCTACAAAGGATTCATCACCGCCAAGGTATTTGTTCGATGATGAGCGGTGCGCGTGAAGTTCTTTTGGGAATCGATCCTGCTGCAGCTTGAGGAGCTTGCGCGATGTGGACTCGGTTGTTTGGGTTTTGTTGTGAAGTGGTCCCGGTTCTTTGAGCCTCATTTGTCTCACAACCGTTGGTCTCGGTGATTTTTCCAATTGAGTAGGCGGTCTCGGCCTTATCGATAGCGTCATCGGATGATGATGAGATTTCCATTGGTGGCTCGTCATCAAAATTAAAGGTTTGACGAGTAGTCTTGGGATCGGACTTGCTCGTGCTTGGAACATCCGCGGTGAGTCTTTTATATTGTCACGGGGGATGACTCGGCTTCTTCTTCTTCGCCTTCCGATCCCGAGAAAGGTGACATCGGGATTATCCGGGAATCATGAAGTGCGCTTATCTCCTTCTCGGATGGGTCGATGATAGCGGGAGAGGATGTTCTCTACTTGACTACCTTACCCCGGAAGTCTCAACCTCCGTGGGCCTTCATTACCTCCGGCGGTCTCTCTTGCGGCGAGGCCTTGGTCCTCCCTTTCGACGAGTGTCATTTTGTCTTAGGGTCTTTCGCGGTGGCATCCATTGAGTCTCAACCCCATGGATTGCACTTTCATCGCCAGTGTTAACTCCCAGGGCGTTCCAACTCAGGTGCCTCGTTGCCTCGGCGGCGTCATTAGCCTTCAGAGCGGTTGGCACCTCACCGAGACAGTCTCAACCGTCGAGCTTCGTTGATGGCAACTTGTTGTTCTTCTTGTGTTTGTATTTTCTCTACTTCGCCTCCTTGATTCATTGTGGAGTCATCTGCAGCATCCTCCAACCTTGCTGCAGTGGGAGGAGTTTCCCCTCGGTGGCGCACCGGTGAGTGACTTGAATGGGGTCACTCGTCTCCAAACTCCCACTGTTTCGATTGATTGTTCAGTAGTTGGGGCGGTGGTAACACACCTTCAATAGGGGTTGGCTCATTGGGTTCCCCACTATCCCGGTTTCATCGCCAAGTCCCTTCTTGCCTTCTTCCGAGTGAGTGGGAAGTGGTGGCAGCAACAACGATGGCGATTTCTTGAACCACTCCCATTGGATCAATTTCAGTGTGTTCGGAGGACTCTCCTGGTCCCTCCATCGATCTTTGCTCGTGAAGGATTCTCGATTCATGTAATGCTTGTTGCATTTGCAACTCTTACGTAGCAAAGAAACATTCTCCAGGATCTCCTCATCTGTCGAGAAGACATCAAGGAGAGGATGTGTGTGTTCGTAGTGCGGGAGATAGGACGGATGCTTGCCTTCTCACGTGCCTCGGCTTCCTCTCGCTTGCTTTTCTTTCTCCTTGTCCTTGTAGATCTGCGGGATGTACGTGCGATTGTCTTCATCAAGTCTTGGGAGTACATGGTCGATCGAGAAGCTCATGATTCCTCTTCTTCTTCTATGAACTCGGCCGTTGGAACTGTTCCCTGGATCGACTCAATTTCCATTTCCTCCACTCTCGCAGGACGATTTTGGATGTGCGGGTAAAGTGGGGATAGGATCATCACATCACTATCCGCTTTATGAGCTTCTTCTTGTGTTTTAATTGTGTGGACTACGTTTGTGTCTTCGGGTTGCCATCTTGACGACGCCTTCACAGACTTGGTTGTTTCATCAATTACATCCGGAGACTCTACTTCTCCAGCGAGTCTCGATCTGCTCGCTGAGTGAGTGGTCGACTCGGCCGGTTTCTCAAGCTCGGAGTGCTTGACAATTCTTCTTCGTCTCTAGTTTGTACGGAGGGATTTACGGTTCGAGACGGTTTCTTCTAAGTCTTGGCGGTGGGGGAGTCTTTGATGTCTTTTTCGAGGAGCTGGCCATCTTGGCTTCTCGGTTCTCCTCTTTTTGACGATCGGAGAAGGTATTTGGGAGTCCTTCTCGACCGCTGCTACGGGGCAAGAGACACTTTGTTGGGGCGGTGTGACTCTGCTGCGGGCGGGAGCATGTTTGGTTTTCTTTCTTTGCGAGGGGCGTGATCTTCTTAGCAGCTGCGGGGGCGACTTTCTTCTTGGGTGGGGAGGAAACATTTGTATCTTGTGGTCGGCTCATTCCCCTCACGTGTCGCTCTCTTGGCGTAAGCTCTCTTCGTGCGCTGAGAGATTTGCTCTGAACATCCTCTTGTTAACATGGAATGCTTTCCCATGTCTAAGAGGGACTCCTTTCACCTCCATCGATCGGCCAATCACTAGGCCATATCCTAGGGATCCTCCAAATGTGCCATCTTCCTTGAAGGATTTGTTCCCCACGTTAGCGGAGTCTGTCTGTGTAGACAAACTCAGCCTTGATTTATCTTCTTTTTCTGCGATGATTGCGGCCATTCAGATAAGCTTTGCCTTTTGATTGGTCAAAGCTGCCAAATTTGATGTCGATACATTTGGCAACTATGTCCAATGACTTGTGATAATCTTCCTTCAGCGATCTCTTGTTTCTTGTGTATACTATTTTATCAAGACAAGTCGGGCTTGGCTATTTCTTTCCAAGCATCGGCCAAGTTTACATCGGCCGTTAATCTCGATGCGCCCTCTGTTTGGTAGTGAGCAATGTTCGCCAAATCCTTGGCGAGAGATAGTCGATTGCTTTTCCGTGAGCAGATGACTTTATTCCTTCATCGTGAATCTCGGCATTCACGTAGAATTGTGCGACCTCCTCCACATATGTCATCGGGTATTCTAACGTCGTAAAGCGAGTTTTTTGGCCGGACGTTTAACTTTTCAGCGATTTTCTTCACTAGGGTGTCGTCGGACCCTGTTTCACCATTCGTCGAAATCCACCGTAGAGCGGTGTGGATTTGCTTTCCTAACTTGGTAAAGTCATAAGTTGGTGCCATTTTTCAGGATTATATCGAAGAAAAACTCGAGAAATTGATTTGAAGATTGATAGGGTTTAGAGAGAATTTTTGCCTTTGCTTTTGAGAGAAAGAAATGAACAGTTTTAGAAGTGTGAGAGAGAAACGGACGAAAATGGTTTAAATATGGTTTATGAAAGGGCGTGCGGGTGGTTTTTGAAATGTGATCGAAATCAGCGGCTTGGATTTTGCACGCCTATTTAGCATTTAATGTCTCGTATTTAATGCGGCGCATTTATATCCAATCATAAGCTTGGTGTGCGACTTTATGTCCGTACACATCATCATTATCTTGACGTATTTCTTAAAACATTCCCGCTTAGTCAAAACGATGCGTTTTTGTCACTTTGCTCATAAGCGACTCAAACTTATCCGTAGCTGATTTAACTCTACTTCTCGTTCTCTTAGTGACTCACTATCGGTGACTCGGTAGTAAATTTGTCTTTCCGTCTGGTGATTTCTCGTTGATTTACGTGTTCGCTCTTTTTCGCCTCCTTTTCTGTTCCATTTCTTTTCTTTGATTCTTTACGTGTGTCACTCGATTCAATTAACCCCAACTCATGTTTGAGTTCTTCAAATCTTGACTCACATAATGGTTTTGTGAAGATGTCCTAATTGTTTATCGGTTGAGATATATTCCAGGATGATGTCCTTCTTTTCAACATGATCTCTTATGAAGTGATATCGACATCAATGTGCTTTGTTCTTGAATGCAACACAGATTTTGAGTGATTGCAATTGCACTTGTGTTATCACACATGATTGGAATTTCTTTTTCCTCAACTTCATAGTCTCTCATTTCTTTGTCTCATCCATAGGACTTGGGCACAACAATTGCCCGCCTATGTATTTCCGCTCACATTTGTAGAGGTGGCTATTGAATTTTGCTTCTTGCTAAACCAGGAAATCACTGTTTCCTAGCATTTGACATGTGCACGAAGTGCTCTTCTGTCCACTCTACATCCAAAGATAGTCGAATCGAATAGCCAATTAGCTTGAATCCACCTTCCTTTGGATACCATAGGCCTACTTCTTGGCTTCTTTTTCAAGTATCTCAATATTCTCTTAGCATTTCTTTGTCATATGGCTTTCTTTTGGAGCAGATTGAAATCTTGCACATACACACTAAAGACAAAGGTGATGTCGGCCCGCTTCTTTGTGAGATAGAGCAATGATCCAATAAGTGCTCAGATCTTGTTTGATCTCTGAGCTTGCCATCTGCATCCATGTCCATTTTGGTGATGTGTTCATTGGTATTTTTACGAAGACTTCTCCTCCATACCAAACTTCTTCATTAAATCTCTGGTGTATTTTGTTTGACTTATGAAGGTTCCATCCTTCAAATTTGTTTCACTTGAAGTCAAGGAAGAATGTCGGCTCTCCCATCATGCTCATTTCAAATTTACTTTGCATGAGGTTTGAAAACTTTTCACACAGCTCTTTGTTTGTGGATCCAAAAATGATTTCATCCACATATATTTGAACAAGCAAGTATACTCTTTTTGTCTTGAATTCTAATAGTGTTCTATCTACTTTTCCTTTTGAAAATCCATTTTTCGGTTAGGAATTGTGACAAAGTATCATACCATGCTCTGGGGTGCCTGTTTCAATCCATATAGAGCTTTCTTGAGTTTGTATACCTTATCTCCAAGAGTCTTACGCTCAAATCCTGGAGGTTGTTCAACATACACTTCTTCTTCCAATAAACCATTTAGGAATGCACTTTTTACATCCATCGATATACAATGAAACCCTTGTGAGCAAAAGCATAGGCAAGAAACATCCTTATAGGTTCCAATCTTGCTACGAGGGCAAATGTTTCATCAAAATCTATCCCTTCTTCTTGGCAATATCCTTTGGCTACTAGTCTTGCTTTGTTTCTTACCACAGAACCTTCTTCGTTCATTTTATTTCTGAACACCCATTTGGTGCCAATAACATTTTGATGTATGGGTCTTTGCACTAATTCCCATACTTTATTTCTTTCAAACTGATTGACTCTTCTTGCATAGCTTGAATCCAATGTGTGTCGTCCAAAGCTTGTGACACGTCTTTGGGTTCTATTTGCGAGATGAAGCATGTGAACATGGCTTCTTGTTGAGTTCTGGATCTTGTTTTGACACCTTCTCTTATATGTCCAATGACAAGTTCTGGTGGATGATCTCTTAGCCATCTTACATCAGGTTGGAGTAAGTTAGCTGGATTGATCGACTTGCGGTTGTGTTCTTTGTGGTCGACTCTCTCGTAATCACTTAGCGCAAATTCTCCAATTGTTTTTGAGATTCAGCAATCTCATCTTCTTCGAATTGATGATTCCGGCTTCAGCTTCAAAGATAGGGACTCTTCTCGTATGGTTGGATGATTCAGTTTATCGGTGACTCTTCAATGTCTTCTCCATTTACATTTGGCTCATCGAATACTACATGAATGGATTCTTCGTAACCATAGTTCTTTTGTTGAGTATCCTGTAGGCCTTACTTTGTTGAGTATCCTAAGAAGATACCTTCATCGACTTTAGCATCAAAAGCCTTTAGGTTGTCTTTGCCATTGTTGTGGATGAAGCATTTACATCCAAATATTCGAAATATGCAACATTTGGTTTTCTTCAGTCCAGGATCTCATAGGAGTCTTTGTCAATTTTTGTCTATTTATCATACATCTGTTTTGGGTGTAGCAAGTGTGTTGATTGCTTGACCCAAAATCTTTTTGGTAACCCCTTCACTAACATGGTCCTTGCCGCTTCTTTGAGGGTTCTATTCCTTCTTTCTCGCAACTCCATTCTGTTTGTGGAGTTCTTGCTGCCGATAGTTCATGACCAATACCATTCTCAATACAATCTTGAGTTATTATTCCATTGACAAACTCGGTTCCTCAATCGATCTTATTTTGATAATGGTTTGACTCTCTTCTCGTTTTGAATCCTCTTCATCACTGTGGTAGTTTTTGTAGAGTTTCTTTCTTCTTACACATGAATATTGTCCATGTATATCTTGAGTAGTCATCTACTACCACCAAGGTGTATTTCTTTCCACTTATCTTTGTTTGGTTCCATTGGGCCAAATAGATCCATATGAAGCGGATGCAATATTCTTGTTGAGGATGGGCATGTCTTTTCTTTGAATGACGACTTGATTTGTTTTCCTTCGACATCGTCACATATACTCTCCTTTTTGTATCTCGAGTCTGGTAATCCTTCCACAAGATGACTTCTTGCCGACTTGTTAATTGTTTTGAAATTCGGGTGACTCGACTTTTTGTGCCACGACCAACTTGATTGGTGTGCTTTTTGCTAGTAGACATGTCTTTGGGTGTTGCGAGTTGACCAATCCACGACATACATATTCTTCTCGTCTACATCCTTGCAAAAAAGACAACTTCATTTGATTCAATATCCTTGATTTGGCATATACCCATGTTGAATCCAACATTGTAACCCTTGTCACGAGTTGATCGATGCTTAGCAGTTGAAGTTGAGTCCTTCAACATATGCAACGTCTGTGATTTCTAATCCATTCCTCTTGATGGTTCCAATGCCTCTTATTTCACCAGGAGCTTCATTTCCTCCAAATATGACTTTTGCTCCTTTAACTTCCTTGAATTTTGACATGATTTTTCTTGTTTCTGTCATGTGTCCTGGAATGACCACTATCCATGTACCAGGTTCCTTGGCACTCATTTGCTCATTGAACCTCGCAATCAAGGAAATTAAGTTTTAGGTACCCATACTTATGCAGGTCCTGAGGGGTTAGAATTGTAAGATGATCCAACCAACCTATAGCCAAATGATTTGACTCTAAGGGGTTGCCATCTATCGAGTGCCATAATCATAATTAATCCTGGCAAATTGCTTGGGGATTCTAGGTTCATACATTTGTCTCTTTTGTCGTATGCTGCATATGTGTGTTTTAGCAATTGCCTTCCTTGAGTAATTGTGGTGTCTTTGAGTGTAGTGCCTAGGTGCATATGTGTCTTGATGAAAGCTCTTATACTTTTGGAATGGCCTTTCTTTGAGTTCTTGGCCTTTGCCATTTGGGCTTATATTCCATAAGTCTATGCCGATAGTTCACATTATTCCAATCGGCTTGGCTTGGATATTTTCTACCATTCCCATCATATGTATTTCTTTTATGGATTTTCTGGGATTTTTGGTAGCTCTGCTTCCTTTTTACTGAGTATTTTTGTTAGGAGTTTTTGAGGACTCGGTGAATCTCTTCTCGGTGTCCTTTCAAAGACACTCAACTGGCATTTTCCTTTTCCTTTGTAACCAAGGCCAGTTTGCTTGTTATTGTGCTTTGGAGTGAATGTGTGTGCAACATTTAGAGTTTTGGATTTTTCGAGACTCTTCATGACTTGAAGATCCTTTTTCCAAAATTACTTTTGAGGTTTGACATAAGCACGAGAGGAATTAAATCTAAGCTTTGTCTTGTCTCCACATTCTCTTTGACTCATAATAAGATCATCCAATGATTTAGATGCCTTAGTGAATGAGGCAATAACATTCTTGAGGTCATTCTCCCTCTTTTCTATAGCAAAGCAATTTCTGCTATTAATTTAGCATTTTCACCTTTAAACTTTCATTCTCATCAGCCTATTTGACTTAGAGTACTCGGCTCCTTAGTCACTTTGAGTTTTTACTTTTGAGTAATTTGTTTTCCTCATTTAATAGTGTGTGTGAGGATTTAATGTGTTCAAAATCTTTCATCATTTTGCTTAATGAATCATAAAGATCAAGTGGGTGATGAAGTGTGTGTGTCACGATCACTATCACTAGTGTCGAGTTTGTTGAGTTAGATTGTACCTCATCTTCTTGGTCGGGTTGATCTCGTTCTTTGGCCATCAAGCGGATCGGGCTTCTTCTTGAGTCACTTGAGTAGTCGGCTTCACTTTGCTCTTCGAGTCATTTGTCTCTCTTGACTTTGGTTTTCAAATGATCTCTGCTGACCATCATTGCCTTTTTCCTTTCTTGTCTTCTTTCTCTCAAGACCTTCCTTTCTTCTTCATCCCCTGTATTTGTTGACTACGAGGATATGGACGATCAATGGCATAGTGACCTGGTTGTCTGATTCAAAGATAGATATTCAACCTTTTGATCAGCTCTTTCCATTCTTGGATTGTCAGCCCTTTGATACTCAACTTTTTGATGATCTGTTCTCTTGGTTGGCCTATTTTCCCTTGATTTGGAGGGAGTGAGTGTCTTACGGAAGATTCACCCTTTCCTCTCTTGTAGTTCTTATTAAAGAACTTGTTGAATCTTTTAACCATCGGGCTATTTCTTCTAGGTCAATGACTTCTTTGACCTCGGCTCTCTTCACATCTTTAACAATTAGAGCAAATTTGTTTTGGGTACATTGTCTCTTCCTGGTCTTTTCTTCTCGGCTCAAACTCGTAGGCTTTGAGGTGCGAGAATAATTCATGGTTGGATGTCTTTGATAGGTCCATGGAATGTCTCGGTGCCATGACCTTCATTTCCCATTCATTTGGAAGACTTTATAGGATCTTCATACACATTTCTTCGTGTATATTCCTTTCCAAGTGCGAGATGCTCATTTGTGATTTACGTGAACCGAGCATCCAGTTGATCCAGGTTTTCTCCGAGATCATTTTGAAGTTCTCAAATTTAGACCCACCTGATAATTTGTTTTCTTTGATTTGCTCGAGCCTTCACAAATCAATGTCACTTGTCCCGATTTCTTTAGCCGTTTTGCATGATTTGACTTTATTGAACATGGCTTTGTCCAAGGTTTTGTAAAGGATGTCCTTGGCTACATTGTCCAGGTTGTATCTTTTTCTGTCATCATTTGTCCACTCGGTTCTTGGTTTTTCAACCATGACTGGTGCTGGGAGCAACATCTTCTTCTCCTTCGTACAACTCTTCGTCTTTGTGTTCACTTTTAAGATTTGCAAGAGGCCCATCTTCTATCACTATCCACATCTCATCATGTAATCTTTGATAGATGAGCTGCATACGAATTTTCCAACCATCAAATTCTTCAATAGTGAACATAGGGATGCGTGTCAAATTTGCTTCCATTATAATAACTTTTAATGATAAAAAGAGTTTGAAAGTTTAAGTACTAAAGCGGACTTTGAAAAGTTTGGAGATCTAGTTCAAGAACTGTGCGGAGGGTTCAATGAACCAACCGCTCACGATACCACTTGTAGGTCCCAAGGGGTGTAAGTGTAAGGTTTAGAAGGGGGTTGAATAAACCTTACCAAATTTTCGATTTAGTCCTTTTAAATATACGAGTTGATTCTTCACTGTGTGTCCTTGATGGACGATCGATTTAGTCAATCAAGTAGAGTTAGTCTCTCAACGGACTCAACCGAATTTGTTGATGGAATAACTCATTTGTTGACTCTAAATTAACTCATTTGTGGTTTTGTTTTTAGGAAGACTTAACACCCTTAAGTTTGATTAAGTAAGAGTTTAGTCTTTGGGTTTAGTACTTGTATTATCAAATGGATAGCAAATTTATCAGCATATATAAGCAGTTAAAAATGCAGGAATTAAAATGCTGAAATGTAAATGACACAGTGAAATTTTTATAGAGGTTCGAAGATGGGGTAATTCTTCTACTCCTCTCTTCTCCAACTCCTGGAGGAATCCACTAGGTAATGATCGGTTTACAAAGTGGTAGCAGATCCGGATACAAGTCTTGATCACACACGGTGACTTGATCCTTTGGGACTCGATCTGGAGACGCCTTGATCACTCGGTGGCTTCTCGACGACTCGGCCTTCTTCACACAGGTGGTTTGCCTTGCTACTACTGACTCACTTGCTCAAGCTCTTTGGATTTGATCACGAAGCCCTCCAAAAGCTTAAGACTTGGTTCGACCTTGAACCTTCCTACAATCCTTCGTGGAATGTAGACCCCTTTTCTTCAAAAGTTTCCTCTTCAACTGATTGAAGTTCTCTTTCCTTCACAGGTTAGTGTTGGATTGATGTACTTCGTAATGTAGGCTTGAGGATTAATCTTGAATGATTTGAGAGTATTTCTGGTTATAATTTTAATTGATTTCTTGAATGTTCGTGGTTCAGGGTTACCTTCTCTCGAGTCATTCCTCGGCCTTTTATAGTGATCTTTCAAAAATTTGCCCGTTGAGAGATAGGCTTGTTTTTGAAAGTCACTTGCAATCGTTGGCTTGTCTTGTTGCGATCCTTGGAATTGCCATTTCCTCGTATGAATTGTTCTTTCACCTTTTCGAGTTCGACACGGTGTAGTGCTTCCTATTGGTTCATTCCATTTGCACGCTTCCGGGACTAAGCACTCGAGAAAGGTGGTATGGAGATATTACTTGTTTAAGTAAATCTCTTGATTTACGTGCAACGGATCTTTTCTGATTATCTCGACTTGACTACATTTCTTTGCTTTCCCAGGTGACTTAGAGTCGACTTCCAATCATGGATGACTCTTGTCACTTCAACTTGAGACTTGGCTTTTCTCGAGTTGACTTGACCGATACTCCACTTAGTCAGTATCTCACCGCTTCTTGATAGAGTTCCGTCTACTCTTCTTTGCCATACTTACTGTCTCACACAGAGTCTTCCTTCCAATCTTCATTGTCTTCTTGCATGTTAGGGCGTAGCCGACTTAACTCGGCTTGGCACTCTAATTGTTACAATGCATTTTTCAGCAAGAATTGGGGTGCCAACTTTCTATTCTAAGTTTTACATGGCATTCATCAAAATCTAAACAATAAAATTCCTAACAGGCATTGAATTAACAATGTTACTTGATGACCCTTGCAATTCAAGTTGTTTGGATAGACTTGTAGCCGTCTTTAAAGCTAGTAGACTATTTTCTGAGAAAACGAAAGAACATTATATTAGATTAATTTAAATAAACAAATTGCAATAAATTTTATAATAAAATATTTTATAAAATACATATATGTATATTAATAAATATTCAACATTAAATAATAACAAATAATTAAAATATCAATTTAAAATTAAATGGAACGTACCATCTATAATGACAGAACTGAGAATATAATTATTTGTATTAATATTTGTGCCAGGACAGCTTTGAACATCATTTAGTCTACATAACCTCGACGACGACTGCATATTTGTTCCTGTTGTCATTGAAGGATATGTATTTGTGATGTTAATAAGTGAATGGTTTGATAACTGTCTTTTAGGCCGATCTTGCAAATCTTTTGTCGCATCCATGCTAGAAATCGACAAATTTGAGCTTCTGATCATATTTTCTGCATAGATCAAAACAAAATAAGATCAAAAATTAGTTAATCGCACACAATAGCATTTTAAAAAAATCTTATATATTTACAATTATATAAATGAAATTAAAATAAACAGAAATACATTTTTTTGATACTTTTATTAAATGAAAAAAGAAAATAAATTAATTATTAATTTATTTATTATCAAATCTATTTATAAGTATGTAATCAATTTTCATTTTTGTACAAATCATATCACTTCATTCTATTAACAATGGAAAATAAATATAAATAATCGTTAAAAAAATATTATTTTGTAATCTAAATTTTATTTAGATAGTATATTTTACATTAGTAATTTAATCAAACATTGTGAGCAATATGATCAATTGTGGATATAAAAAAGTATTAATTTATATATAAGAATTTTATATTTTTAATTTTTAAAATATTATAGTTTATTAATTACAACTATTGTGCTAGGATTAATATAATTACGTATTTTAAAATAATAAGTAAAAGTATATGATAAACAAATAAATAAATTATCAAAAATTAATTTACGTTTTCATTTTTAGTAAATTTATTTTATTTTATATATTGATTACTTTTTCTAAAAATAGCCATAAAAAACACAATTCAAATTGGGCCACCTTTTTAAAAAATTGCATTGAGTAGGATCCAATTCTAAAATCTTGGACCAGGCCCATCTCTTCATATTTTTTGGATTAGGCCCAATTTCCCTACAAATTACCAATCCTTTTTTCACTAAAAAAATGAAAAAAAAAATAAAAAAACCTCGGCCATCCGATTTGAGACCGGATGGCCAGAAATCTCCCATTTTGTTCTCTCATATAGAATACTCTAGAACATCTACACGTGTACTAACACCAGCACACATGCACCATTTCATTAAAAATCGAAAAAAAAAACCTTGGCCATCCGATTTGAAATCGGATAGTCATAATGCATACAACCTTTCCAAAACCACTCACCCTCACTATGAGAAGCATCGCACACGGTTTTGTCTTCTGAAATGAATCAGTTGATTCATCTACCCTCTCTCTCTCTAATCTCTATCCGAAAAACCTCTCTCTCTCTCTCTACTGTGTTCTCTCACTGCGAAACCCTTGTCACGCCCTAATCATACATACCCAATGAAATAGAATAACATCCAACAGGGTACAACCCAAATATTCAAACTTAGGCTCGACAAGAGCTATTATCTAAATATGAATAACTAAAACAATAAATACAGCGGAAGCTTATAACTCATGACATACAATTATTCTAGAGTTGTAACTTACCTAGCTATACAAGATGATATGGTTATATTGTTCAAGCCCTAATAGATAAGCCTTCAAGCATAAACTATCATGTAGAGTCAACTCTGAGCAAGAAGTCTCGTCAATCTCAGAACATTCGGTTTCTGAAAAGTTTTATAAAAAAAAACGTGGGGTGAGCTAAACGAGCTCAATGGGTTGGGGTAGAGGAATGCAATATTTGTTTAATGAAATATGAAGTGTTTCTTTGAGAAAAGCACTTAGTGTGTCTAAAAATATTTATGCATGCATGATAATGATGCACATAAGAATTATTTATCTTAATGATCAAGAATATATTGCAATTCAATATTGAGATATTAATGTTTAATTCTATCAGTGATGCAATGCACATTGGACAACAGTTAGTCAAGTACGGTAAATATTTTACTTTTCAAACGGTCAATAGATATCCCAATTTTTAAAATAAATAGTGGATATCTCATTTTAAAAACAAAGTATAACTAGTTAATCAATTAGTTCGTCAGCCCGAAATAAGAAACGTAGGATCAGTGTTGATCGGACACTGACCCTGTCCGTTCTCCTTGTTGCTTCCAACAATATTTGGCCGAAGCCCTGTCACCTTATCCCTCCCACTAGGTTCAACGTCTCTTTGGCCTAGGCTTTTGCCCAGAGATCGTCATATTCATGAATATACCGTTCTACGACCCAAGTTCTGTCGCCGTCTCCGGCCCGACCCAAAAATAGGATTAGGTATATGGGTAGTCAAACAAGGACCACAGACAACCTGTTCGATCTATTGTCTAACCTACCCACACCGCAATGGACTCAGTCAGTCAATATTTTTGTCAAAGTGACATTTTTTTAGGGCCAAAGGCCGAGTCAAGCAGTTGCAATGGTTAAAATGCAAATGGATATGTAATTTGACACCCTGAATGATATACTTTATGTCTCCTTTAATAAACGAAATTATTTTGGAAGAAACACAAAATATAATCATAGAACAATCTTATATTGTGAACTTCGTGAAAATAATGTATATCGTGAAATTATGCATATGCTTAATGTCGTGAAATTTATGAAATTACAAGAAAACCTAAATTTCTTTTAGAAAAATGATAATTTGTCCACCTTTGCTTTGATCACTGAATAGTTTCAACAAATTCCTTACCCAAGCATCCAAGGTTTCCTACAATAAAATCCAACAATTAACATATATCACCTCTTTCTGTTTATCATTACTATGTTAGAACTATTAATTTAGTATATTCGGAATTATTAATAGAATCACATGTAATTTCAAAATTTTCATATTTGTCTTTCAATAAGAGAATTATTAAATCTTCTCAAAAAAAAAAGAGAATTATTAAAGATTAAATCTCAAGTTACAAAATGTAAAGGTTACAGTGTAGTTGACATTGGCTATAATCATTTCTCAAATTTTATAAAAATACCAAGAAACATAAATTTGCAGCATTAATTATTGAGCACACCTATATACATATATATATAGGGGATGGTTCAAATGGGACACCCCCCTTATATGAGACGGTGGGGATTTATTATAACCGTTGGATTGATCTTTTGGATGATTCAGATTAATCCCACTATTTTAGGCAATTAGTTAATGCAAGAGTTTTAAATGGTAATTTATATTATTTTTGAATTATTAATTAAGGGCAAATATGTCTTTTATATTTTAGTGTAGAAGGTAGGTATTATTTTACCTTTTTCGGCTCCTAAATTTAAGGGGAAGTTATATCCTTTCAAAATGTGATAAACACAAAATAATTGCAACAAAAATCTTACCAAATCAAACCCAATAAGCCCAAAAAAAAAAAAAAAAAACGGCAGACAATTTCTAAATTATAGTGTTATTTTTTCCATAAAATAAATGCAATTCAATATGCAGTGAAATAAATATATAGTACAGTGAAATTTAAATTTTTATACAGCGAGCATGCCCTAATCGCACAGTAATATTAAAGTGAATAAACAGTATTATTTGGAAGGATTAAACACGTTCTTATCGACTTAGTATGTATATTGTATGTCATCCTAAATTATTTGGAAGGATTAAACACGTTCTTAATTTTTTGTATAAAATAAATGCACTTCAATACACAGTGAAATAAATATATTGTACAGTGAAATTTCGACATTTATACAGTACAACGCTCTTAACCACACAGTACTATTAAAGTGATTAAACAGTATTATTTGGAAGGATTAAACATGTTCTTATTGACTTAGTATGTACACTGTATATCATCCTAAATTATTTGGAAGGATTAAACACGTTCTAATATAATATTTTAATACTAATTACACAGTAAAACTGCACTAATTATACAATATTCTAATACTATGTACGCAGTAAAACTGCACTAATTATACATCGTGTTACATTAACATATCACTAAACACACATAAAATCTATAGTGAGTATACATACATTCTTGCTTTGGTTTTACAGGATATATATATAGCCTTTCCACCAAAAAAAAAGCAAGAAACTGCACTAGTTATACAACATTCTAATACTAATTACGCAGTAAAACTGCACTAATTATACAACATTCTAATACTATATCAATCTTCACCTTTCCGACACAACAACCCTTTTTCTCGCTCCCTTCTCCACCATAACGCGTTTTTCCATGACATACTCGCCATGAAAGTAAGAGAGACCTTCAAGATGGCATGTTAAGGCGTCGTCTTTGACTACGACCCTCATTGCCCGACCTTAAAGTATTGCATGCCAAAGCATGCAACAACTCAAGACGCTCCTCCCACTTGAGTTGTTGCGGCACCTAAGAAACCTTGTGGAAATAAAAATCGAGAAGCGTGAAAAGATTTGGGAAGTAATTGCAGCAGGAGAATTAAGAAGATGGAGTGACATAATTACATAATGGAGATATAAGCTAGAAAAGATTCAAAAGCTAAAAGCCTCAGTATTCTTGTATGGACTTGGATAGACACAGTAAATAATCATTCATCATATCAAATTCAATTAGGATGGCAAATAATTATAACCAAACCACACAAAACAAGAAAACTCAAATTTGAAAACTGATTTAAAATTACTACAACAATCAAAAGTAGCATTCATGAAAGCTATCAATCTAAACTGCTAGACAAGTAAACTTGAAAAAGTTGTCAATAGAAATATAAGTGAAACACTAGGAAGAATCAAAGTTATAGATACCAAAATTGTGTACCCCGCTGAAATTTCAAGTCCAAGCGAAGATAGTTTGAAGTTGGCATACCACTGAAAGTCCCATTGGATGCCGCTCAGTGCTCGACTAATCTTTGAAAAGAATTGCACAAATGCAACTGAATGAGAAATAAAAATCTTGTGGAAATAAAAATCGAGAACTGTGAAAGGATTTCAGAAGTAATTGCAGCAGGTGAAGAAGATGGGGTGACAGAATTACATAATGGTGATATAAGAACGTTAAATCTATTTTGTACGATTTTGTATCCAAAAATCGCTCCTCACAAGATTTTGTTGATTAGGTAAGTAAGCAAATCCCTATTTTGTAGGAAACGTTTATGGTAGTTTTGGATATCATATATATTGTCTATTTTACCCTTATAATTATCAGTTTAAGTCATTATTTATTTTTTTAGTCATTAAATCTACACCATCAATCAAAAAAATTCAGTGGCTTGGATTAGTCCCCACCGTCTCATATAAGAGGGGGTGTCCCATTTGAACCAATCTTTATATATATATATATATATATTGTTTACATAATTTGAAAACAAAGAAATCAAAACATGCTGATATACGTAAATTACATGTATCCACGATTTTGAGAGTATTTAAATAGAGAATTTGTAATAATACAATCTGATAAAGAATATTTAAACTACTTACAATTTATTGATAAGGAAAATCATAATCATTCCTATAAGGTACTGTCCAAAACTGAAATTAGTATCAAGGTTTCTTCTTTTTATTATTATTATTATTATTATTATTATTATTATTATTATTATTATTATTATTATTATTATTATTATTATTATTATTATTATTATTATTATTATTATTATTATTTAATCAAGTCAAACAGTTAACATTCATTTTTAATTGTCTTCAAGTTGAATCTTAACAACAAATTATTAAATCTATTTCATCATCAACCAATCAACCAACATAAACTAAACACATAAGATATATACATGGATCTATACATATGCAATGAAGAAGAAATCGATTTATTAGTTTTCTTTTAATGATATTCTTTTAAAGAATTTGTACCCACTTTAGTAGGGCTCCCTTTCCGGTTGCTCGATTAGTGGATCCACATAGCTCCCATGAATCTCCAATTTAAATCTGATAAATTTGTTTGATTTTGGCCATGAGGAAATGTGGGGCAGCGGTGGTGGGGAAAGGGTCCGAAGGGATAAGCATAGAAGATAGATTAGTATGTGCTAGTTTTGTGTGGATAATGTTGAAAATGGATTAGGATTAGGTTGTGAGTGGCTTTGTAAAAGCCTTTCAGTGGTATAGTGGATTGGGTCAAGTCAGTTGGGTCATTGATTGGGCTAGACTTATCATTTTTAGTTGAAAGGTTTAGTGGACTAAGTAATAAAATAGATTGATGTATGGGATGGACTGCTTTGGTGAAAATGCTATGCTAAAACTAATGAGTTGATTTGGCCCAATGTAACTATAACTCTAATAATCTAATGCTAGTTTAATCATTCTTAATTCTACTTAATCCATCTTAACAGTTAAATAATATCCCATCAAATAATATTAAAGTTAACAACTAAATAAAAATTCCTAAAGCCTTAATTTATAAATTCTATTGATTTTATAATAACTTATTTGATCTTACTTAATTCATAAATCAATCCAAAATAATTAAATTACTCCAACTTATATAAATTTTGCCTATTTGATATTGTTACAATTAATTCCAAAGAAAGCAATTTTTTTCGTTCCTCAATCATTCCGATAAATCACAATAATCGATTCAAAATCCTAAATTATCCAAATATACTAAAATATTTTTTATTATAATCTTACAATAGTTATCCAAAATTTGGGTCTTACAACCCTAATCTCTCATCTCTCATTTTTCTGATCTTTGAACAGAATCAAAATGTAATCTAACCCACACATCTCTCATTTTTCTCAGTCTTTTGGAAAACTATCGATTCCATTTAAGGCTGTGAAGAAATTTCTGAGATGGTGGTTTTGCTGGGTTACTTTTTTGTTTTATGTTTTTGTTCATTTTCGGCTTAGGGTTTCGAAAATTAAACTGTAAATGTTCATTTTACAGATTTTTTGTGTGTTTTTCGCTCATTTTTTTCGGTTCTGTATGAGGTTTTTCGAACATTTACTTTGTAAGTCATAGATCCGGTGGTTTCTTCATAGCCACTCGGATTATATGGATTTACAAAAAAATTAGTTTCAAACATAAAATTTTTTATGATTTTCTTACGGATCTGTAAGTATTCGGTTAGATCCGCATGTTCTACACTATATCTTTGCGATTTTAAACATATGTGAACCACCAATGCAAAGAGTGTTGACGGAAACAACAAGATATGTTGATATTTTGGATATTCTGGATTTTCATTTTTATAAAATGGTTATTCCAGAAAAATGAAGGTTGTCGCTTGAATCGATAAGGCTTTTTTTGCTTTTTACTCTTTTACGATTGTTATTTATATAACATTTATTACAATGCTTTTAATTTTTTGTTGCATTTGTTTTTCTAAACAGTATCTGCTGTGTTTTTTTTACAAATAAAAAAATGTTTCAAAATTTATTTAATGTTTTTCGTAAAGAATACAAATGATTAAACCAAAAAAAAAAATTTATACTTAAATCGTAATATATTTTTGGCTTTTTTTGATGTTATTTCCAGATATGTTAAACAGTATGTGCAACCTTTTTTTTTAAATAAAAACCTAATTGTTAAAATTTTTTTATTGATATTTTAGTAAAAAAAAATACAAAAGATTAAACTGGAATTTTATTTTACTTAAATCTTCATTTGTATTTTCATTAGAGTACGATAATATGTTTTTCTATAGTTAGTAAGATTAAAAAGTAAAAGTCAGAAGATATTATTTTACCAAATATAGATAGTCAGTTATAAAAATTAATATTAGATATATATTTTTTTGGATTATCTAAGTTTTTTAATCACTTATTTAAAAAATATTATTAATTTAATTTTTTGAGAAAATCAGATGATAAAAAATATTGTATATAATATTTTTTAAACTAACATATAAATTACTGTAATTTTCTGTTATCTAGTTATTCATACAGAATATAAAAAACAAAATACTCAGAAAAATAAAAAAATACATTATAATTTTGCAGCTGTATTTTTTTTAATTTTAGTATTTATGTTTAGATCCTAATTGTCTAAAGTTTGGTACAACTTTGAGGTTAACACCAACTTGACCCTACTCTCAGAAAGTAGTGGAATCCTGTTGGAGACTCAATGTATTTTTAACTGTATTTTTGTTGATTTTTGTTGATTTATGGGATGTAAAATCTATGTGAAAAAAAATAAATATTAGAGGAAGGCTGGTGATTAGCTTCTTTCGTGTATGGAACAAAGTTTGACTCACAGCATCAAAAAAGATAGGTATTATACTTTTATTAATTTTAAGTTTCAATTTTCATTCAGTTTTTATATGAACAATTCTGACCAAATTCTTTCTTGTTGGCAGGTAATGAAAAAAAGGTTATTGAGTGACCAAGCCAACAACTAAGGTAATAACACATATTTTCTTCTGAATCTGTTATTTTTAAAACAAATTTTTTTCTGGATTATACGAACACATTCAGCTTTATAAAGACTCATTTAGTATGTTTGAACATAAAATCTAGGTATGTGACTTGTAGCTTACATTAAATATGTGAAGCCCCGATTTTTCCGAAGCTATTAGTTGAACCTTATTGTTGTTTAAACATTTGATCGACTATTTTACCGCGTCATTTTGACGGCTAATTATTAATAATATATACATTTTGTATTTTATTTCCTTTTATTTAATTACTTGTGATCATGATCATCATTAATTCTATTCCTCATTTATGATCACTTGATTGATCATTATTACTATTTTTGTATTTATTAGTCACCTTAGAATTTTAAGAGACTATTTATTTTAGAGACTTTTACCTTATAGAATTAAGATGTTGATTTAGATTAAGTGATCATGAGACTTACAAGTGATCAAGGAAATCACTAATTATTTTAGAGATTGATATATTTCATCTATTATCATCAAAATTGGGACAAAAAAAAATATATGGAATTACCATTTTACCCTCATAGTGGATGCCATGATGGATATTTTGGGATAAAAATATCATCCAACTCTTGTACACATACACCATATATTAGTCATCTTGTGTATAATTATATCATTAATTCAAACATTATACACATCATCTTATACACCAATTCTTTATTACTATTTTCCCCAACTTATTCCCACTTAACAAACATTCTTCTTATTCCTCTCAAATTCAAATTGACCCACACTTTGACTTGCATTTTTGTCTCCATGCAAGAGACAAATTACAAGACACAATTTGATCAAAATCATCTCCCCTCTCTCTTGAAGTGGACGGCCATATGGCCATTTCCTACACAAAATTTCTCTTCATTTCACCAACTCATGTTCTAAGTCTTGCAAAAATCCTCCTCCTTCTCTCTAAAAACTCCCAACATCTCTCTACTCTTCTTCTTACTTTCTTCTTCCATACTTAGAAAAAAATCAACATTTTCCTCCTCATACATCATAAAAATCGAACCACTATACTAAAAGGTAAGAAATTTTAGCTTCAATCCATTTTTGGATATCACATTGTTCATCTCTTCCACCTTCTTAACTTAAGTTTAAATTTGGTTTTGGAGGTACATTTAGAAGACTTTGAAGGTTAGAGCTTGACAATATTTTGAAGAAGGACCTCAAGCTTGAAGAAGAAAATAGTAGAGAAAATTTGACTACAAGGTAAAATTGTGTACTAGACCCTTCTTTCCTACTCTTCCTATTTTTTTCAAATTTTAACACCCCTTTTCATTTTTGAGAAATAGGGGCTGACCTTAGGAGATTTTGGAGTTGAACCAAATTTCCAAATTTTGAGCTTCAACTAGTCTCCAAACATCTACTACACAAGGTAAAGTGTAGTCCTTTTCATTTCCTTATTTCCTTCTTTTCTCCTTAATTTTTCTCTCATTTTTCTAACTCCAAATTTTGATATTTTCTTGACTTAGGGGCTGACCTAAGAAGCCTCATCAAAAAAATTGTGAAATTATCCTTTTATTTCACAATTTCCAAAATTAAGGTGGGTGGAAAATTATTTTTCCAACTTTTAGGTGTTTTATTAAAATGCATGTAGAAAATTTGATCATGAGCCTTGAGATATATATAATCTATGTATTGCATGTCAATTTTATATATCAAATCATAAAAATTCTCAAGAGTTGCTTAAAATTACTATTTATTGAATTTTAGGTGCATGCATGTACACTTTAATGCTTTAATTGATGAATTCTTGTATGTATTGGACATGCATGTGTATGATATTTAAAATCTATGTTTTGTATGACTTATAACCTGGAAAAGTCGAGCATAATTGATTAAATTTCAATTTTGGACTTAAAAATGCAAAAATGGAAAGTTGGTGGACTAAATTGCAAGAAAATAAAAGTTAAAGGACCCCTCTGCAAATTTCGAAATTTGGGACTGTACTCAGGTTCAAAAATGACTTTTGGACATTTTAATAATGTTTTAAGAGTTTTAAGATAAATAAAATCAACCTTTAAAAGCCCAAGGACTAGATTGTAAAATTTTGAAAGTTTAAGGGCTACTTTGCAATTTTAAAAACTGTACCAGACCTAAACTTTATAAATTGAAATTTTTACTTTTAAGTTACTGGGAATCACATATTTTAAAGGTATTCCAAAAATCCAAGTGGTTAGGGCTTGGAAAACAATTTTTCTAAAATTGAGGGACTAATGTGAAAAATATTAAACTTGAGGACCCAAATGAAAATTCCAGGAATTATGCAGCCCATGCACCTGGGAATACTAACTTAACTATAACTTAATTTTATTTTGGACCCAATGTTCAAATTTCATAACAATTGGACCCCTAAAAGCCTTAAAGGCAATTATTTTAAAATGGGACAAAAATGATATTTTCAAAAGTTGAAGGACCTACACATATTGCTTTTAAAAACTACTTTTGTCCCAATATCCTACCAACCTTACTGACATTTTCCAACTGGAATCACATTAAAATCCCTTCCGGTTTGTGAGTTCCGAATTTTTAAAACTTAAGGTCCGAATTGACAATTTTTACAAATTTGGGGCCAATGTGAGATTTTTATAAAAACTCGACCATAAAACTTTAAAAACCTGAATCTCTGGACAATTTGGAGAATTTAGGAACTGACCTCATAATTTTTCAAGGTCGGGATATTTATTTATTCAATTTTTAACCCCAAAAGTGTTGGTTTTTACAAAACGGGGCTAAATTACAATTTTTCTTTTATAAAGGACCTAACTCAAATTATTTTCTCTTTTACTAAAATAGCCCTGGACTCTCTGAAATTGAGATTTAATTTAAATATTTTACTTTCCCAAAAACCCCTAACTTATCGGATCAATTTGACCGATTAATACCCGATCATGAGCGACTTCGCCTTGCTAATTGATTCTATAACAGGACTTATGTTCCACCCAATCTTTCAAGATATCGAAGGTTGCTTATCCTTCCGATAATCATCTTCATCCAAAACTCCACCAATGCCATAATTGCCACTCGCATTTTTAAAATATTTCCTAAATCGCTTCCACTGAATCAATAATACTCATTGCTGGTTGATTGCTGTAATTGTAATTACCTTTCCCCGCTCGAGTCAACTTGGTGTGTCGAGCTCGCGACTCGGAATGGATACGTCGGGGATGGAACCGGGCAGCTCGGCTGCTATTCCACTCTTCCCCCATCGCCCTAATCCCGCAAGGCGAGGGACGGAGTTTGTCCAAGGGAAGCGGGTCGTAGTGATCGAGGTATAATCATGATTATGACAGATCCGAGCCTCGCCGGCTCCACTCGGGATTTTGTCTTTGCCTACGGAGCGATAAGGTGCCGGTCTTGGACCATCTTGACCGGGAGTTACAAGGAAGAACGAAGGAATCGTTGTCCGATCCACACGATTCCGGAGTTATCGCCCCGTTTTGGTTGGCGTTACATTTCCGCACGCAACCGCACTGCTTTTGCATTGGTTGGCGCTACAAGTCCGTACGCAACCATTATTTGCCTTGCATAGGATTGGCGTTACACCTCCGTACGCAATCCTACTGTCTTGGATCAGATTTGTATCACATAGTGCTGTGTGACCATGAACTATTTTCTTAAATCGTATAAGTATATTATTTAAATATTTTATCACGACGCTTGTGAACCGTGTGTGAAACCATGCATCATACTCACGCGATTTCGTATAACTGTTTTCTCACATTAACTATATTACGCCACACTCGCACACGATCACCCCATCTTGAGATTTTTGTCTCATCCCCTTTGTTTTCTAACCTTAGATGAGGATTTTTTGGGATCTTTGAACCAACTCGGATTGAGACCTTGTACTACGCTTGTTGGATTTTGCATCTTGTTGTTGATCGGACTCTTTTCTTATTATGTTGTTGTTGGACTTTTGTATCCATTCGGGTTTGTAATTGAGGGCGTATGACCCTTTGACGTTAAGTTACTACCTTGTTGAATTTCGGATTGTAATTTGGTGATGGAATGTAGACTTTAAGTGATAACTTGTATCGTTATTTATTTTTTTGCTATTTAGACTCGCTTTATTGGGTTCTCATTGGTATTGTCTGCATTAGTCCATTTGTATTTAAGTTGTGAATCGTTCGTCGCGTCCCGTTTGGGGCGTGACGAGAAAGTGGTATCGAGCTCGGCTAGTAAGATGGAAACTTACACCGAGCCGACCAGGATAGGACCCTCGATCTGTGTTTTGGGTAGTACCGCGACTGACCAATTAAGTGTGAAATCGATTTCAAATTGGCATATAACCGTCTTATTGATATTTGAACTAAGTTAGAATGCATACTTTGAGATTCATAATCATACTTGTCTTGAGTTAGTTGATTTTTTGATTTCCTTACTCGTTCTTCCTTATTCTTTCTTATCTCTCCTCTACCCGTGGTGATCCGCCTTAGTTTGTTTTATCGGGATGGAGCCGACGCCACCTACGTGGTGGGATGTATTCCATGCCCGTCTTTGGGAATATTACCGGCACCGATGATTCATTGGCACCGAAAGCGAACGCACGACCACGAGAACTAGCCCAGAGCGCCAACGCAATGCAGAGACTGACTCGGCCGCTTGGCGATAAGCCAAGATGAGAAGAATGAATCGACCTTTGTCATCATCAAGGACCGCGATAACACCATAAGAGCGCGGGAGGACCAAATGAGTATCCGGAGCGCTGGATAACATGAGGGAGAAAATGAAGAGGACGGCGGCGGTCGCTTAAATGGGAGATTGATGCCCGTCTATCCCGTAGAATCTTGCCGATCGCTTGAGGAGGCCATCATCAAGCAGCGATGATAGCCGGTCATTGAGGACCTTACACAGGCCCTATCTCAGAGGGACGCCGCACTAGAGGCTGCTTTAGCAGCTAATGCTCAGCCATTGCCACCGCCCGAGGCGGAACCTGTACCTGATCCCGAGGAGGATCCCGAGGAGGATCCCGAGGAGGATCCAGTCGACATTGGAGAGCCGGAGGCTGCTCCACTCGATGAGGCTCAGGGATTTGAGCAGTGGTTGGACTTTGTGGATTGGCCAGAGGTTGAGGCGCCGCCTCAACCCGACCCAGCCCCGATCCTAGACATAGCTGCGAGCGATGATGATGGCGATCTCACTGATTAGCTAGCAGATTTTCTGTTGTACTTTTGTTGTTGTAGTATTTGTGTAATCCGATGTTGTACCTTTCATTATTGTACTAGATTCGGATGTATTTTGATTCCATGTATCCGACTTAGTATTCTCACGATGTACTTTGGGTGTATTCAATTTTATATTAATGGATATGCCTTTTGCCATTTATTCGGTGTCTTGTGTTGATGTTACTATCCTGCGATATCTTTTACTTTACGCGAATAATTATTGTATTCATTTACTCGCAAATCGCAACTAACGCTCCAAGAGATGAGAATGGCGAACATCGAGGGCGTGGGAGACCTCGTCGCGTTCCCACGAGGAGACGACGATGTACCAGGGGACCGGGTACCCTCTCGGAATTACCACCACCTCCTCCACTCTTTGCAGGAGACAATGATGCACAAGCATTACAAAGCAAATCTTGGTCTTTATGAGGCAACAGCGAGCCTCAACCCCGTGCTCCGAACCCGCCCGAGAGGCGAACGATCGCACATTGGAGCGATTCTCGCGGTTCGACCCACCAACCTTCCCCGGGAGAGCCGGACGATGTGAAAGCGGAAGAATGGATAGAGAAGTTGGAAAATATCTTCAATGCTCTTCAATACTCCGACGATGAGAGAGTCACACTCATTTGTATTTAAATGCAGAATCGGCCGCTAGAGACTGGTGGAGGGCAGTTGAAAGGAGATGGGAACAGGACCGAGTAATCGAACATGGGGAAATTTCTTGGTGAGTTCAATGAACAAGTATATTCCCCAAGTCGTGAAGGAAGCACACGGGATGAATTTCATAGGCGAGGCAAGGAACCCGATTTGTGGCTCGATGAGTCGAATTTCACCGATTGTCCAAGTATGCTCGGGGACAATCGATCAAGAGGATAAGCTTTACAAATTCACTCGAGGATTGAAAGCGGAACTTGAAACAATTGTTGTGATTGATGAATCGCAACCTACTCACCACAGATAAAAAGCGGCTCTCCGCGATTAGTCGGGGATCGAACCGTATTGGATGATTCAGCGAGTAGGCCTCGAGCAGTTTTAAGAGGCCACTGTGGGACAACCGTCTAAAACTGCTAAGTTTCGAAGGGACCGGTTAACGGAGACAGACAAAGGAAAGAGACCGCAGACAAGGAAAGCGGGTCGGGGAATGTACGCATTGCCGAAATCGGGACATCTTGCCGACAAGCTGGCTTTGGCGTAAACAAGGAAGGTGTTTTTTGTGGTAGTAATCAGCACCAGTTTTGCAAGATTGCCAGTACAATGACCGATCCAAACCAACGCAACCCGCAGGAAGCGGGAAAGCGGCCAGGGTGTCGGTCGAGGATGCCCGCTCGAGCATTTGCACTAGCCGGACAAGAGGCTCCGGAGGCAAGGCAGGCGTGGTGGAAGGTACGCTTCTAGTATCTAACCACTACGCTAAAATATTGTTCGACCCTGGATCAACGCATTCATTTGTTGCACCGCATTTTGTACACAAACTGCATGCATGCATGGAACATATGCCTATATGCTTAGAAGTGTCAACTCCTATGGGTGCGAGTCAGATAACGGATATTATCTATAATGCATGCGAAGTTAAGATTCTTTGAGATAAACTTTCTGCCCGATTTGATCTTATTACCTATATCCGAATACGACGTAATATTGGGAATGAACTGGTTATCTGCACACCATGCACAAATGGATTGCCATAACAAGTCCATTAAGCTATGTGAACCCGGAAAACCCAAAGTGGAGATTTCGGGAAGGGCACGAGTTAAGATTGCCCCAATCATTTCAAAGAATGAAAGCGAGAAGGGCGATCACTAGAGAGGGGCTCAGGGGTATTTGGCGTTTGTAATTAACAAACCCAAGGTTGAGATACAAATCAACCAAGTACCTATAGTATCAGCATATACGGACGTATTTCCACAAGAACTCACCACTGTCCCTCCGGATAGGGAAGTCGAGTTCACCATCGAGGTGTTGCCAGGACTCGCCCCGATTGCGAACACCATATAGAATGGCTCCTCTTGAGTTACAAGAGTTGAAAACGCAATTACAAAAACTGATGGATGTGGGATTTATCCACGAGTACGTCTCCGTGGGGAGCACTGTTTTGTTCGTCAAAAAGAAGGATGGCACATTAAGACTATGTATAGATTATCGTGGACTTAATAGTGTGACCATCAAGAACAAATATCCTCCCGAGGATAGACGAACTATTTGATCAACTTCGGGAGCAACGGTGTACTTTCAAGTTTGATTTACAACAAGGATATTACCAACTGAAAATCTACGAAGGAGACATTTCCAAAAGCGCATTTCAAACCCGATATGGACACTACGAGTTTGTAGTAATGCCTTTCGGTCCGGCGAATGCACCAAAGCAGCATTTATGGACTCGATGCATCGAGTCTTCCAACCTTATTTGGATCAATTCGTAGTGATATTCATTGATGACATACTTGTATACTCTAAGTCTAGAGAAGAGCACGAACGTCACTGAAAATCGTTTTAGAGACACTACGAGCATAAGCCGTATGCTAAATTCAGCAAGTGCGAATTTTGGCTTAGTGAAGTCGCATTCTTGGGACATATAGTATCCGGCACTGGGATTGCGGTAGATCCTTTGAAGGTACAGACGGTGGTTGAATGGAACCGAGTGCAGAACGAAATCAGAAGTTTCTAGACTATTTGGATATTATCGAAGATTTATCCAGGACTTCTCTAAGATAGCAGGACCACTCACTCGACTAACCCGGAAGCAAGTCAAGTTTGAGTGGAGCGACAAGTGCGAGACGAGTTTCCAAGAGTGAAGAAACGACTTACTACGACTCGTCTTAGCCCTTCCAAAGGGAAAGAAAACTTTATCGTCTCTACAGTGATGCATCAAAAGAAGGACTAGGAGCGTACTCATGCGGGAAGGAAAGGTTATCGCTTATGCATCACGAAAGCTCAAGCCGTATGAGGCCAATTACCCAACGCATGACTGGAATTGGCGTGATAGTTTTCGCATTGAAGAAATGGAGACACTATCTCTACGGAGCAACATTTACGGTTTTCACGGATCATAAGAGCTTGAAGTATCTATTCTCCCGGAAAGATCTCAACTTGAGGCAACGGAGATGGATGGAGTTGATTGAGGACTATCACTTTGATATTCAATACCATCCCGGAAAAGCTAACGTCGTAGCGAGGACGCTCTAAGCCGAAAGGCGAGCTTAGCAGGACTTATGATTCGAGAGTGGGAATCATTAAAGGAGCTGAGCAATTGGAATCGACGAGAACCAATACTCAAATTTCATGTGCTAACATTTGATTACACCCAATCTACCGAGTGAGATCAAAGAAGCACAAGAGAAGGATACACATCTTCAAAATCAAGGAGAAGATACTTAAAGGAGAAAGATCGAATTCTCGGTGCACGAAGATGGAGTTATCGGGTTCGAGAATCAGTGTGTGTACCAAATGACGAATGCATTAGGAATAAAATCCAAGAGAGGCACACCGTTCAAAATACACTATACATCCTGGAGGAAACAAGATGTATAAAGATTTGAAACGAAGTTATTGGTGGGTAAACCGAAGAACCAGGTAGCGGAGTTCGTTGCGAGATGTTTGACTTGTCAACGAGTAAAAGCGAGAACACCAGCGACCATCCGGTTTACTACAACCGTTGAGAATTCCCAGTGGAAATGGGAACATATAACAATGGACTTCGTGATGGATCTACCAAGGACGAGGAGAAGAGGCCAGGACGCTATCTGGGTAGTTGTAGATCGACTCACGAAATCGCACACTTTTTACCCATCAAGAAAACCGATAGCTTGCGTAAAACTTGCCGCAGATTTATATCCAGAAATCATTCGATTGCATGGAGTACCGGTCGATATAGTATCCGACAGAGACCCGAGGTTTGTCTCCAGATTTTGGAAGTGCTTGCACGAGGAATTGGGTACCTCACTAAGTTTCAAAGACAAGAAGACATCCACAAATGGACGGATCCGAGCGAACAATTTAAACCCTTGAAGATATGTTGCGAGCCCGCACTTGGACTTTCAAGGAAGTTGGGATTCGCACTTACCATTAGCCGAGTTCGCCTACAATAACAGATTATCAAGCCACGATTGGGATGGCACCTATGAGGCATTGTATGGGCGAAAATGTAGATCTCCACTACATTGGGAGATTGATGACCAATGGACTCGAAAGAGAACGAAAGTCGCCCTCGATTCCAAAGGTCGACTTAGTTCGGAGGCCATGGAGAAGGTCAAGCTGATCAAGGAGCGGATTCGCACAGCTCATAGTCGCCAAAAGAGTTACTGGACAAGAGAAGAAAGGATTTGGAATTTGAAGTCGGTGATGAAGTATTTCTTAGACTCTCACCACGGAAAGGATTGATCAATCCGAAGAAAGGAGGCAAATTGAGTCCGAGATATGTTGGACCTTACAAGATTTTTACAGAGGATCGGGAAGTTAGCCTCGGACTGAGTTACCAAAGCACCATATGCGGGAATGCACGATGTATTCCATGTGTCGAGATCGAAGAAGTATCAACCGGATCCCGAGCATATCATCACTCGAGATACTCCTCCTCTAATGGAAAATCTATCCTACACCGAGAGGCCAATCGGGATCATCGATCGCCAGATCACGATACGATTGCGTAAGAGAGAAATTCGATGGTTAAAGTGGTGTGGCAGAACCACAACCGAGACGAAGCGCAGCGTGGGAAACGGAAGAAGACATAAGGAATCAATATCCGAACTATTCAAGAGAATTTGGGGACCAAATTCTTTTAGGAGGAGGAGGATGTGAAGCCCCGATTTTTAAAGCTATTAGTTGAACCTTATTGTTGTTTAAACATTTGATCGACTATTTTACCGCGTCATTTTTGGTAATTATTAATAATATATACATTTTGTATTTTATTTCCTTTTATTTAATTACTTGTGATCATGATCACCATTAATTCTATTCTCATTTATGATCACTTGATTGATCATTATTACTATTTTTGTATTTATTAGTCACCTTAGAATTTTAAGAGACTATTTATTTTAGAGACTTTTACCTTATAGAATTAAGATGTTGATTTAGATTAAGTGATCATGAGACTTACAAGTGATCAATGAAATCACTAATTATTTTGGAGATTGATATATTTCATCTATTATCATCAAAATTGGGACAAAAAAAAAATATATGGAATTACCATTTTACCCTCATAGTGGGCGGCCATGATGGATATTTTGGGATAAAAATATCATCCAACTCTTGTACACATACACCATATATTAGTCATCTTGTGTATAATTATATCATTAATTCAAACATTATACACATCATCTTATACACCAATTCTTTATTACTATTTTCCCAACTTATTCCCACTTAACAAACATTCTTCTTATTCCTCTCAAATTCAAATTGACCCACACTTTGACTTGCATTTTTGTCTCCATGCAAGAGACAAATTACAAGACACAATTTGATCAAAATCATCTCCCCACTCTCTTGAAGTGGACGGCCATATGGCCATTTCCTACACAAAATTTCTCTTCATTTCACCAACTCATGTTCTAAGTCTTGCAAAAATCCTCCTCCTTCTCTCTAAAAACTCCCAACATCTCTCTACTCTTCTTCTTACTTTCTTCTTCCATACTTAGAAAAAAATTCAACATTTTCCTCCTCATACATCATAAAAATCGAACCACTATACTAAAAGGTAAGAAATTTTAGCTTCAATCCATTTTGGATATCACATTGTTCATCTCTTCCACCTTCTTAACTTAAGTTTAAATTTGGTTTTGGAGGTACATTTAGAAGACTTTGAAGGTTAGAGCTTGACAATATTTTGAAGAAGGACCTCAAGCTTGAAGAAGAAAATAGTAGAGAAAATTTGACTACAAGGTAAGAATTGTGTACTAGACCCTTCTTTCCTACTCTTCCTATTTTTTTCAAATTTTAACACCCCTTTTCATTTTTGAGAAATAGGGGCTGACCTTAGGAGATTTTTGGAGTTGAACCAAATTTCCAAATTTTGAGCTTCAACTAGTCTCCAAACATCTACTACACAAGGTAAATGAAGAGTCCTTTTCATTTCCTTATTTCCTTCTTTTCTCCTTAATTTTTCTCTCATTTTTCTAACTCCAAATTTTGATATTTTCTTGACTTAGGGGCTGACCTAAGAAGCCTCATCAAAAAAATTGTGAAATTATCCTTTTATTTCACAATTTCCAAAATTAAGGTGGGTGGAAAATTATTTTTCCAACTTTTAGGTGTTTTATTAAAATGCATGTAGAAAATTTGATCATGAGCCTTGAGATATATATAATCTATGTATTGCATGTCAATTTTATATATCAAATCATAAAAAATTCTCAAGAGTTGCTTAAAATTACTATTTATTGAATTTTAGGTGCATGCATGTACACTTTAATGCTTTAATTGATGAATTCTTGTATGTATTGGACATGCATGTGTATGATCTTTAAAATCTATGTTTTGGATGACTTATAACCTGGAAAAGTCGAGCATAATTGATTAAATTTCAATTTTGGACTTAAAAATGCAAAAATGGAAAGTTGGTGGACTAAATTGCAAGAAAATAAAAGTTAAAGGACCCCTCTGCAAATTTCTGAAATTTGGGACTGTACTCAGGTTCAAAAATGACTTTTGGACATTTTAATAATGTTTTAAGAGTTTTAAGATAAATAAAATCAACCTTTAAAAGCCCAAGGACTAGATTGTAAAATTTTGAAAGTTTAAGGGCTACTTTGCAATTTTAAAAACTGTACCAGACCTAAACTTTATAAATTGAAATTTTTACTTTTAAGTTACTGGGAATCACATATTTTAAAGGTATTCCAAAAATCCAAGTGGTTAGGGCTTGGAAAACAATTTTTCTAAAATTGAGGGACTAATGTGAAAAATATTAAACTTGAGGACCCAAATGAAAATTCCAGGACTTATGCAGCCCATGCACCTGGGAATACTAACTTAACTATAACTTAATAGTATTTTGGACCCAAGGTTCAAATTTCATAACAATTGGACCCCTAAAAGCCTTAAAGGCAATTATTTTAAAATGGGACAAAAATGATATTTTCAAAAGTTGAAGGACCTACACATATTGCTTTTAAAAACTACTTTTGTCCCAATATCCTACCAACCTTAGTGACATTTTCCAACTGGAATCACATTAAAATCCCTTCCGGTTTGTGAGTTCCGAATTTTTAAAACTTAAGGTCCGAATTGACAATTTTTACAAATTTGGGGCCAATGTGAGATTTTTATAAAAACTCGACCATAAAACTTTAAAAACCTGAATCTCTGGACAATTTGGAGAATTTAGGAACTGACCTCATAATTTTTCAAGGTCGGGATATTTATTTATTCAATTTTTAACCCCAAAAGTGTTGGTTTTTACAAAACGGGGCTAAATTACAATTTTTCTTTTATAAAGGACCTAACTCAAATTATTTTCTCTTTTACTAAAATAGCCCTGGACTCTATGAAATTGAGATT
This sequence comes from Rehmannia glutinosa, assembly GCA_016081115.2. Taxonomy (NCBI): domain Eukaryota; kingdom Viridiplantae; phylum Streptophyta; class Magnoliopsida; order Lamiales; family Orobanchaceae; genus Rehmannia; species Rehmannia glutinosa. The sequence continues at coordinate 36,019,235 of CM071924.1, read as the reverse complement.
TAATTTAAATATTTTACTTTCCCAAAACTCCCTAACTTATCGGATCAATTTGACCGATTAATACCCGATCGCGAGCGACTTCCTCGCTTGCTAATTGATTCTATAACGGACTTATGTTCCACCCAATCTTTCAAGATATCGAAGGTTGCTTATCCTTCCGATAATCATCTTCATCCAAAAACTCCACCAATGCCATAATTGCCACTCGCATTTTTTAAAATATTTCCTAAATCGCTTCCCCTGAATCAATAATACTCATTTGCTGGTTCATCTGTAATTGTAATTACCTTCTTGCCGAGTCAACTTGGTGTGTCGAGCTCACAATCGGAATGGATACGTCGGGATGGAACCGGCAGCTCGGCCGCTATTCCACTCTTCCGCCCCATCGCCCTAATCCCGCAAATCGGGGACGGAGTTTGTCCAAGGGAAGCGGGTCGTAGAGATCGAGGTATAATCATGATTATGACAGATCCGAGCCTCGCCGGCTCCACTGGGATTTTGTCTTTGCCTACGGAGCGATAAGGTGCCGGTCTTGGACCATACCGACCGGGAGTTACAAGGAAGAACGAAGGAATCGCTTGCTCGATCCACACGATTCCGGAGTTATCGCCCCGCTTTTGGTTGGCGTTACATTTCCGCACGCAACCGCCACTGCTTTTGCATTGGTTGGCGCTACAAGTCCGCACGCAACCATTATTTGCCTTGCATAGGATTGGCGTTACACCTCCGCACGCAATCCTACCGTCTTGATTGTATCACATAGTGCCGTGTGACCATGAATATTTTCTTAAATCGTATAAGTATATTATTTAAATATTTTATCACGACGCTTGTGAACCGTGTGTGAAACCATGCATCATACTCACGCGATTTCGTATAAATGTTTTCTCACATTAACTATATTACGCCACACTCGCATTACCCGATCACCCCATCTATCGAGATTTTTGTCTCATCCTCTTTGTTTTCTAACCTTAGATGAGGATTTCGTTGGGGATGCTGAACCGGCTCTGGATTGAGACCTTGTACTACGCTTGTTGGATTTACTGCATCTTGTTGTTGATCGGACTCTTTTTTTATTATGTTGTTGTTGGACTTTTGTATCCTAAGCAATTCGGGTTTGTAATTGAGGGGCGTATGACCCTTTGACGTTAAGTTACTACCTTGTTGAATTTCGGATTGTAATTTGGTGATGGAATGTAGACTTTAAGTGATAACTTGTATCTGTTATTTATTTACGCTGCTATTTAGACTCGCTTTATTGGGTTCTCATTGGTATTGTCTAGATGTTAGTCCATTTGTATTTAAGTTGTGAATCGTTCGTCGCGTCCCGTTTGGGCGTGACAAGAAGAGTGGTATCGAGCTCGGCTAGTAAGATGGAAACTTACACCGAGCCGACCAGGATAGGACCCCGATCCGTGTTTTGGTAGTACCGCGACCGACCAATTAAGTGTGAAATCGATTTCAAATTGGCATATAACCGTCTTATTGATATTTGAACTAAGTTAGAATGCATACATTGAGATTCATAATCATACTTGTCTTGAGTTAGTTGATTTTGACTGATGTCCCTTACTCGTTCTTCCTTATTCTTTCTTATCTCTCCTCTACTTGTGACTGATCCGCCTTAGTTTGTTTTATCGGGATGGAGTCGACGCCGCCACGTGGTGGGATGTATTCCATGCCCGTCTTTGAGCGGAATATTACCGGCAATCGATGATTCATTGGCACCGGAAAGCGAACGCGACGACCATCACGTAACCAGCCAGAGCGCCAACGCATGCAGACTGACGACTCGGCCGCTTGGCGATAAGCCAAGATGAGAAGAATGAATCACCACTTGTCATCGTCATCAAGGACCGCGATAACACCATAAGAGCGCGGGAGGACCAAATGAGTATCCAGGAGCGCTGGATAACATGAGGGAGAAAATGAAAAGGACGAGCGGCGATCGCGAGAAATGGGAGATTGATGCCCGTCTATCCGTAGATCGCCGATCGCTTGAGGAGGCCCTCATCAAGCGAGATGACAGTCATTGAGGACCTTACACAGTGCCCTATCTCGAGGGACGCCGCACTAGAGGCGCTTTAGTAGCTAATGCTCGCCATTGCCACCGCCCCGAGGCGAATGCACTCGATCCCGAGGAGGATCCCGAGGAGGATCCCGAGGAGGATCCGATCGACATTGGAGAGCCGGAGGCTGCTCCACTCGATGAGGCTCGGGGATTTGAGCGGTGGTTGGACTTTGTGGATTGGCTGAGGTTGAGGCGCGCCTCAACCCAACCGACCCGATCCTGCATACATAGTCTGCGAGCGATGATGATGGCGATCTCACCGATTAGCTAGCAGATTTTTCGTTGTACTTTTGTTGTTGTAGTTGTGTAATCCGGTGTTGTACCTTTCATTATTGTACTAGATTCGGATGTATTTTGATTCCATGTATCGACTTAGTATTCTCTTTGATGTACTTTGGGTGTATTCAATTTTATATTAATGGATATGCCTTTTGCCATTTATTGATGTCTTGTGTTGATGTTACTATCCCTGCGATATCTTTTACTTTACGCGAATAATTATTGTATTCATTTACTCGCAAATCGCAACTAACGCTCCAAGATACAGAATGGCGTAACATCGAGGGCGTGGGAGACCTCGTCGCGTTCCACGAGGAGACGACGATGTACCCAGGGACCGGTACCCTCTCCGGAATTACCACCACCTCCTCCTGCCGCAGAGACAATGATCGCACAAGCATTACGGCAAATCATTGGTCTTTATGAGGCAACAGTGAGCCTCAACCCCGTGCTCCCGAACTCCGCCCGAGAGGCGAACGATCGCACATTGGAGCGATTCTGTGATTCGACCCACCAACCTTCCCGGGAGAGCCGGACGATGTGAAAGCGGAAGAATGGATAGAGAAGTTGGAAAATATCTTCAATGCTCTTCAATACTCCGACGAGCAGAGAGTCACACTCATTGTATTTAAATGGAATCGGGCCGCTAGAGATTTCTTGGAGGGCGGTGGAGCGGTTGAAAGGAGATGGGAACAGGACCAGTAATCAACATGGGGAAATTTCTTGGCCGAGTTCAATGAACAAGTATATTCCCAAGTCGTGAAGGAAGCACGCAGGGATGAATTTCATAGGACCGGCAAGGGAACCGATGTGGCTCGATGAGTCGAATTTCACCGATTGTCCAAGTATGCTCAGGGACAATCGATCAAGAGGATAAGCTTTACAAATTCACTCGAGGATTGAAACGGAACTTTAAACAATTGTTGATTGAAGCGGCAACCTACTCACTTGCTGATAAAGCGGCTCTCCGCATTGAGTGGGGATGAACCGTATTGGGATGATTCAGCAGAGTAGGCCCTCGAACAGTTTTAAGAGGCATTTGTGGGGAGCTTGCCTCTAAACCGCTGCTAAGTTTGAAGGACCGGTTAACGGGATGAGACAAAGAAAGAGACCCAAGACAAGGAAAGCCGGGTCGGAATGTACGCATTGCCGAAATCGGGACATCTTTGCCGACAATCTGCCTTTGGCGTAAACAAGGAAGGTGTTTCATTTGTGGTAGTAATCAAGACCACGGTGCAAGATTGCCCAAGTACAATGACCGATCCAAACCAACGCAACCCACGAGAGCCGGAAGCGGCCAGGGTGTCGGCAAGGATGCCCGCTCAAGCATTTGCACTAGCCGGACAAGAGGCTCCGGAGGCAACAGGCGTGGTGGAAGGTACGCTTCTAGTATCTAACCACTACGCTAAAATATTGTTCGACCCTGGATCAACGCATTCATTTGTTGCACCGCATTTTGTACACAAACCGCATGCATGCATGGAACATATGCCTATATGCTTAGAAGTGTCAACTCCTATGGGTGCGAGTCGGATAACGGATATTATCTATAATGCATGGAAGTTAAGATTCTTTGAGATAAACTTTCCGCCGATTTGATCTTATTACCTATATCCGAATACGACGTAATATTGGGAATGAATGGTTATTCGCACACCATGCACAAATGGATTGCCATAATAAGTCCATTAAGCTATGTGAACCGGAAAACCCGAAGTGGAGATTTCGGGAAGGCACGATTAAGATTGCCCCAATCATTTCAAAGAATGAAAGCGAGAAGGGCGATCACTAGAGGGGCTCGGGGGTATTTGGCGTTTGTAATTAACAAACCCAAGGTTGAGATACAAATCAACCAAGTACCTATAGTATCGGCATATACGGACGTATTTCCACAAGAACTCACCTTTGTCCCCTCCGGATAGGGAAGTCGAGTTCACCATCGAGTGTTGCCAGGGGACGCCCCGGTGCGTTTAACACCGTATAGAATGGCTCCTCTTGAGTTACAAGAGTTGAAAACGCAATTACAAAAGCGATGGATGTGGGATTTATCCGACCGAGTACGTCTCCGTGGGGAGCACTGTCTTTGTTCGTCAAAAAGAAGGATGGCACATTAAGACTATGTATAGATTATCGTGGACTTAATAGTGTGACCATCAAGAACAAATATCCCCCCGAGGATAGACGAACTATTTGATCAACTTCAGGAGCAACGGTGTACTCAAGTTTGATTTACAACAAGGATATTACCAATCGAAAATCATGAAGGAGACATTTCCAAAAGCGCATTTCAAACCCGATATGGACACTACGAGTTTGTAGTAATGCCTTTCGGTCCGACGAATGCACCAGCATTTATGGACCGATGCATCGAGTCTTCCAACCTTATTTGGATCAATTCGTAGTGATATTCATTGATGACATACTTGTATACTCTAAGTCTAGAGAAGAGCACCTAACGTCACCGAAAATCGTTTTAGAGACACTACGAGCATAAGCTGTATGCTAAATTCAGCAAGTGCGAATTTTGGCTTAGTGAAGTCGCATTCTTGGGACATATAGTATCCAAGACTTTGGGATTGCAATAGATCCTTCAAGGTACGGACGGTGGTTGAATGGAAACAACCCGAGTCAGAACGGAAATCGAAGTTTCTAGGACTAGCCTGGATATTATCGAAGATTTATCCAGGACTTCTCTAAGATAGCGGGACCACTCACTCGACTAACCCGCAAGTAAGTCAAGTTTGAGTGGAACGACAAGTGCGAGACGAGTTTCCAAGAGTGAAGAAACGACTTACTACGGACTCCAGTCTTAGCCCTTCCAAGGGAACGAAAAACTTTGTCGTCTACAGTGATGCATCAAAAGAAGGACTAGGAGCAGTACTCATGCAGGAAGGAAAGGTTATCGCTTATGCATCACGAAAGCTCAAGCCGTATGAGGCCAATTACCCAACGCATGACCTGGAATTGGCAGCGATAGTTTTCGCATTGAAGAAATGGAGACACTATCTCTACGGAGCAACATTTACGGTTTTCACGGATCATAAGAGCTTGAAGTATCTATTCTCCCAGAAAGATCTCAACCTGAGGCAACGGAGATGGATGGAGTTGATTGAGGACTATCACTTTGATATTCAATACCATCCCGGAAAAGCTAACGTCGTAGCGCACGCTCAAGCGGCGAGCTTAGCGGACTTATGATTCGAGAGTGGGAATCATTAAAGGAGTGAGCAATTGGAATCGACGAGAACCAATACTCAAATTTCATGTGCTAACATTTCGATTACACCCAATCTAATGAGTGAGATCAAAGAAGCACAAGAGAAGGATACACATCTTCAAAAAGCAAGGAGAAGATACTTAAAGGAGAAAGATCAATTTTCGGCACTGAAGATGGAGTTATCGGGTTCGAGAATCGAGTGTGTGTACCAAATGACGAACAGTTAGGAATAAAATCCTAGCAGAGGCACACGTTCAAAATACACTATACATCCTGGAGGAAACAAGATGTATAAAGATTTGAAACGAAGTTATTGGTGGGTAAACTCGAAGAACCAGGTAAGCGGAGTTCGTTGCGAGATGTTTGACTTGTCAACGAGTAAAAGCGAGAACACCAACGACCATCCGGTTTACTACAACCGTTGAGAATTCGAGTGGAAATGGGAACATATAACAATGGACTTCGTGATGGATCTACCAAGGACGAGAAGAGGCCAGGATGCTATCCGGGTAGTTGTAGACCGACTCACGAAATCCGCACACTTTTTACCCATCAAGAAAACCGATAGCTTGCGTAAACTTGCACGATTTATATCAGAAATCATTCGACCGCATGGAGTACGGTCGATATAGTATCCGACAGAGACCCGAGGTTTGTCTCCAGATTTTGGAAGTGCTTGCACGAGGAATGGAGTACCTCACTAAGTTTCAAAGACAAAGAAGACATCCACAAACCGATGGACGGTCGAGCGAACAATTTAAACCCTTGAAGATATGTTGCGAGCCGCACTTGGACTTTCAAGGAAGTTGGGATTCGCACTTACCATTAGCCGAGTTCGCCTACAATAACAGTTATCAAGCCACGATTGGGATGGCACCCTATGAGGCATTGTATGGGCGAAAATGTAGATCTCCACTACATTGGGAGATTGATGACCAATGGACTCCGAAAGAGAAACGAAAGTCGCCCTCGATTCCAAAGGTCGACTTAGTTCAGGAGGCCATGGAGAAGGTCAAGCTGATCAAGGAGCGGATTCGCACAGCTCAGAGTCGCCAAAAGAGTTACGCGGACAAGAGAAGAAAGGATTTGGAATTTGAAGTCGGTGATGAAGTATTTCTTAGACTCTCACCACGGAAAGGATTGATCAATCCGAAGAAAGGAGGCAAATTGAGTCCGAGATATGTTGGACCTTACAAGATTTTGAGAGGATCGGGAAGTTAGCCTACGGACTGGACTCGAGTTACAAAGCACCATATGCGGGAATGCACGATGTATTCCATGTGTCGAGATCGAAGAAGTATCAACGGATCCCGAGCATATCATCACTCGAGATACTCCTCCTCTAATGGAAAATCTATCCTACACCGAGAGGCCAATCGGGATCATCGATCGCCAGATATCGACGATTGCGTAAGAGAGAAATTCGATGGTTAAAGTGGTGTGGCGAGAACCACAACCGAGACGAAGACGCAACGTGGGAAACGGAAGAAGACATAAGAATCAATATCCGAACTATTTTCAAGAGAATTTGGGGGACCAAATTCTTTTAAGGAAGGGAGGATGAAGCCCCGATTTTTCCGAAGCTATTAGTTGAACCTTATTGTTGTTTAAACATTTGATCGACTATTTTACGCGTCATTTTGACGGGTAATTATTAATAATATATACATTTTGTATTTTATTTCCTTTTATTTAATTACTTGTGATCATGATCATCATTAATTCTATTCCTCATTTATGATCACTTGATTGATCATTATTACTATTTTTGTATTTATTAGTCACCTTAGAATTTTAAGAGACTATTTATTTTAGAGACTTTTACCTTATAGAATTAAGATGTTGATTTAGATTAAGTGATCATGAGACTTACAAGTGATCAAGGAAATCACTAATTATTTTGGAGATTGATATATTTCATCTATTATCATCAAAATTGGGACAAAAAAAAAAAATATATGGAATTACCATTTTACCCTCATAGTGGACGGCCATGATGGATATTTTGGGATAAAAATATCATCCAACTCTTGTACACATACACCATATATTAGTCATCTTGTGTATAATTATATCATTAATTCAAACATTATACACATCATCTTATACACCAATTCTTTATTACTATTTTCCCCAACTTATTCCCACTTAACAAACATTCTTCTTATTCCTCTCAAATTCAAATTGACCCACACTTTGACTTGCATTTTTGTCTCCATGCAAGAGACAAATTACAAGACACAATTTGATCAAAATCATCTCCCCACTCTCTTGAAGTGACGGCCATATGGCCATTTCCTACACAAAATTTCTCTTCATTTCACCAACTCATGTTCTAAGTCTTGCAAAAATCCTCCTCCTTCTCTCTAAAAACTCCCAACATCTCTCTACTCTTCTTCTTACTTTCTTCTTCCATACTTAGAAAAATTCAACATTTTCCTCCTCATACATCATAAAAATCGAACCACTATACTAAAAGGTAAGAAATTTTAGCTTCAATCCATTTTTGGATATCACATTGTTCATCTCTTCCACCTTCTTAACTTAAGTTTAAATTTGGTTTTGGAGGTACATTTAGAAGACTTTGAAGGTTAGAGCTTGACAATATTTTGAAGAAGGACCTCAAGCTTGAAGAAGAAAATAGTAGAGAAAATTTGACTACAAGGTAAGAATTGTGTACTAGACCCTTCTTTCCTACTCTTCCTATTTTTTTCAAATTTTAACACCCCTTTTCATTTTTGAGAAATAGGGGCTGACCTTAGGAGATTTTTGGAGTTGAACCAAATTTCCAAATTTTGAGCTTCAACTAGTCTCCAAACATCTACTACACAAGGTATGATAGTCCTTTTCATTTCCTTATTTCCTTCTTTTCTCCTTAATTTTTCTCTCATTTTTCTAACTCCAAATTTTGATATTTTCTTGACTTAGGGCTGACCTAAGAAGCCTCATCAAAAAAAAATTGTGAAATTATCCTTTTATTTCACAATTTCCAAAATTAAGGTGGGTGGAAAATTATTTTTCCAACTTTTAGGTGTTTTATTAAAATGCATGTAGAAAATTTGATCATGAGCCTTGAGATATATATAATCTATGTATTGCATGTCAATTTTATATATCAAATCATAAAAATTCTCAAGAGTTGCTTAAAATTACTATTTATTGAATTTTAGGTGCATGCATGTACACTTTAATGCTTTAATTGATGAATTCTTGTATGTATTGGACATGCATGTGTATGATCTTTAAAATCTATGTTTTGGATGACTTATAACCTGGAAAAGTCGAGCATAATTGATTAAATTTCAATTTTGGACTTAAAAATGCAAAAATGGAAAGTTGGTGGACTAAATTGCAAGAAAATAAAAGTTAAAGGACCCCTCTGCAAATTTCGAAATTTGGGACTGTACTCAGGTTCAAAAATGACTTTTGGACATTTTAATAATGTTTTAAGAGTTTTAAGATAAATAAAATCAACCTTTAAAAGCCCAATGACTAGATTGTAAAATTTTGAAAGTTTAAGGGCTACTTTGCAATTTTAAAAACTGTACCAGACCTAAACTTTATAAATTGAAATTTTTACTTTTAAGTTACTGGGAATCACATATTTTAAAGGTATTCCAAAAATCCAAGTGGTTAGGGCTTGGAAAATAATTTTTCTAAAATTGAGGGACTAATGTGAAAAATATTAAACTTGAGGACCCAAATGAAAATTCCAGGACTTATGCAGCCCATGCACCTGGGAATACTAACTTAACTATAACTTAATTGTATTTTGGACCCAAGGTTCAAATTTCATAACAATTGGACCCCTAAAAGCCTTAAAGGCAATTATTTTAAAATGGGACAAAAATGATATTTTCAAAAGTTGAAGGACCTACACATATTGCTTTTAAAAACTACTTTTGTCCCAATATCCTACCAACCTTAGTGACATTTTCCAACTGGAATCACATTAAAATCCCTTCGGTTTGTGAGTTCGAATTTTTAAAACTTAAGGTCCGAATTGACAATTTTTACAAATTTGGGGCCAATGTGAGATTTTTATAAAAACTCGACCATAAAACTTTAAAAACCTGAATCTCTGGACAATTTGGAGAATTTAGGAACTGACCTCATAATTTTTCAAGGTCGGGATATTTATTTATTCAATTTTTAACCCCAAAAGTGTTGGTTTTTTACAAAACGGGCTAAATTACAATTTTTCTTTTATAAAGGACCTAACTCAAATTATTTTCTCTTTTACTAAAATAGCCCTGGACTCTCTGAAATTGAGATTTAATTTAAATATTTTACTTTCCCAAAAACCCCTAACTTATCGGATCAATTTGACCGATTAATACCCGATCGCGGAGCGACTTCCTCGCCTTGCTAATTGATTCTATAACGGGACTTATGTTCCACCCAATCTTTCAAGATATCGAAGGTTGCTTATCCTTCCGATAATCATCTTCATCCAAAAACTCCACCAATGCCATAATTGCCACTCGCATTTTTTAAAATATTTCCTAAACTGCTTCCCTGAATCAATAATACTCATTGCTGGTTGATTGCTGTAATTGTAATTACCTTCCGCGCCGAGTCAACTTGGTGTGTCGAGCTCACATCGGAATGGATACGTCGGGGATGGAATCGGGCAGCTCGGCTGCTATTCCACTCTTCCGCCCCATCGCCCTAATCCCGCAATCGAGGGACGGAGTTTGTCCAAGGGAAGCGGGTCGTAGATCGAGGTATAATCATGATTATGACAGATCCGAGCCTCTTGACTCCACCGGGATTTTGTCTTTGCCTACGGAGCGATAAGGTGCCGGTCTTGGACCATCTTGACCGGGAGTTACAAGGAAGAACGAAGGAATCATTGCTCCGATCCACACGATTCCGGAGTTATCGTCCCGTTTTGGTTGGCGTTACATTTCCGCACGCAACCGCTTACCGCTTTTTGCATTGGTTGGCGCTACAAGTCCGTGACGCAACCATTATTTGCCTTGCATAGGATTGGCGTTACACCTCCGCACGCAATCCTACCTGTCTTGATTGTATCACATAGTGCCTGTGTGACCATGAATATTTTTCTTAAATCGTATAAGTATATTATTTAAATATTTTATCACGACGCTTGTGAACCGTGTGTGAAACCATGCATCATACTCACGCGATTTCGTATAATCTGTTTTCTCACATTAACTATATTACGCCACACTCGCATTACCCGATCACCCCATCTATGAGATTTTTGTCTCATCCCCTTTGTTTTCTAACCTTAGATGAGGATTTATTTGGGGATCTTGAACCGCTCGATTGAGACCTTGTACTACGCTTGTTGGATTTATGCATCTTGTTGTTGATCGGACTCTTTTTTATTATGTTGTTGTTGGACTTTTGTATCCTAATCAATTCGGGTTTGTAATTGAGGGCGTATGACCCTTTGACGTTAAGTTACTACCTTGTTGAATTTTGGATTGTAATTTGGTGATGGAATGTAGACTTTAAGTGATAATAACTTGTATCTCATTATTTATTTATTTTTGCTATTTAGACTCTGCTTTATTGGGTTCTCATTGGTATTGTCTAGACTGTTAGTCCATTTGTATTTAAGTTGTGAATCGTTCGTCGCGTCCCGTTTGGGGCGTGACAAAATACAGAAAAAATTTACAAAAATATGACAAGCATCTCAGCAAACCACTATACATATTAAAGTTAGGGATAGCTATCATATTTAAGTACTCAATCTAGTATACAGAAAAAATGAGAATTGTGTAAATGAAATACAATTGATTGTTAAAAATCCAAATTATTTGTTCACAGCATATAAAATATATAGAAGCAACATACCCTTTTCATTTTATGAGTTCCTGTTCCTCTTACTTCCAACAACACAGTGTTCTGTTAGCTTTCTCATCTTCAACTCTCACGAATATGTACAGTTTTCAGTGTTCAACTATGAGATGTGTTGTGACAGTATAGTTTTTTATCTGCAAATCCGTTTGGCATGATTGAAATGGTTTATATAGACTGTTGATGGCTAAATATGGAATGGTTGTGATATGTTAAATAGTATCTTGCAATTTAGGTAAATTTAATCACAACTATACATGACATGTGTATATTGGATATATTTTTATATGTTTAAGATGTTCCATAAAATGATGATTGAATGAAATTACTTTTGATAAAATCAGTCGATTAAAATTACAGAAATGGTAAAGATGTTTTCAAATTGTATGTATTTGGCCATAGATTTGTTTAAATTTGGAACAAATGTGTTGGGATTTCTTCAGAGTTGAAAAAGCTTAATAACTGTACAAGAATAGGATAGTATATCTTATATTAATTTAACTTTGTAGTTATTTCATGTCAGTTATTCTTTAAATTACCCGTGATCTAAATGGCCCAAATTAAATTGATGATTATGTTTTATGTTATAATTGTTATCTATATTGAACTTTGAGAATTAAACCCTCTTGACCCTGCTCCTAGAGAGTGGTGGAATCCTGTAGGGTTCTCAAAGGAAGATTGTGTATTTTTAGTTTACATGGTTATTTTGCTAATTAGGAATATCATATTTCAGCAATGTCTGCATGGTTTACATGGTTATTTGTAACACTTTTTTTATGATTCTAATTTAGTTTATCAATAGATTGTATTCTGAACTTGAAACCAACTTGACCCTACTCCTAGAGAGCAGTGGAATCCTATTGGGTAATCACAATTTTAGATCGCATTGATTTTTAAATAGATATGAAATATTTTATTTGCAATTTTAATTCAAATGAAAAAAATATTTAATATCTGAAAAAAAATGAACCAATAAAAATAGAACTGTTTTCACGAATTAATAAACCTTTCTATAATTACATAAATCCATATAATTTAAATATTAATTTAAATAATTAATCAACTCTTTTATCCAATAGTAATTTGATTAATTATATATTAATTTAAATATTAATCTAAATAATAAATTTTTATTTAAATAGTAATTTAATTACTCAATAAATCCTTTTATCAAATATTAATTTGTTAATTTAAATATTAAAATAAATATTAGTTTAAATTTTAATTTTAATACACTTTTAAATTAAATATTGATTAAAATTATTAATAAACCCTTGTATCAAAAGCTGAATATACACTTACAAAATAATCTGAAAAGAAGATTATAATTCGAACAATAACGACAAATAAAAAAAATTAAAGAAAATACTGTGAAAACAAACTGACATAATAAACAGAAGACATTATTATAAGCTGAATAGAAAATTTTATTAACCTTAACTGCAACAACAAAAATAAAAAACTAAAATTAATCAATATTCAAAATAGAAAAACAACTTATAATGTGGGAGTTTAAATACCCAAAAACTAATTCTTGAACAAAAAAACTATTATATGCCTATCTAATCTTCTTCCTTTTTAATAACGCTTTTCATTTTCATGCTCGTCGAAGACAACGAAAATTGCTCATTCAAAGTCCTCTTGCAAGTGGCGACACATCATTCCGATTGCGCGTTTGCCAAACGACTTGCTAGGTGTGCTAACTTCCCCCATTGAACTATCATCTAATTCCTGTGAACACAAAATAACAAATTTTATGGTTTTAAATTCATAAAAAGAATATACACAAAACATAAAGATCAGATTCTTACATTTTCAGGGCGAAGTTCTTTTCCTTGAAGCTTTGATAAATAGTCTGATTCCTATAGAATATAAAATTAAATTTATAAATAAATAAAAAAATAAATAATTATATATTCAAAATTGTTTTTTAATATTACCTGACTCTCTAGAGAAGTGGCTCCATATTTCCACATTAAATCCTGATCTGCTGCAAGCTTTACCACCAAGAAAGCTCCAGCATAGTTGCGTAATTGTTCCTCTTTAATGTGAACCTTGAAAGCACCATTTTGTCAATAAGGCCTTGCAACTCAGCTAACAACTCCACCGGCGAATTACTGCCACCTTCTTCTTTCTGTATAAAACCAGAATTTCAATATATAATTATATATTATATATTAATTTAATATAGATAATATATTTATATCTTTTAAAAAAAATATACCTTAACAGTTTCGTTCCTCAAATCCGCACAAGGTCTCCCAATCAACAGCTCACATTCTGTATCCCAACAAAGCAGGGTTGCACTTGCAGATTCATCTACCACTTGGAAGTGAATCATATATCTTTTCATATAAAAAAATAAAAACTTATAATCAGAAAAACAATTCAAAACAATTTTTTTTTAGTATCTCCACTTGTAATAAACATAAAACAATTACCGTATACATCCCGTTTCCTGCAAATGGTCACATTTTATGCAGTAAAGCTGATCCACAGCTGGATGCAATTTTTTTGTACATCGTGTGCACGAAATGTACAACCATTCATCTGAAACACCCACTATCCTCGCACAAATCCAAAACTCCCGGCCTATATAATTGACAACATTAAAATATCAGAAGATATAATCTAAAGTTTGGAATAAAAAATTAAATGTAAAAAATATTTATATTACCGTTTCATTCGCATACAGATGTTCTAAAGGCTTGATTGAGAAATTTGGATATTCTAGGTCCTCCAACACGGTTGTTGATCGTGGATTTGACACATGGCTTATCAAAAATGTAGGATTATTGTTGTTCAAAAGACTAAATAATGAAATAATTATCAGTAAAAATTTAATAAAATATTAATTATACAAATAATAATTAGAAACAATTTAATAAAAGATTAATTATAATCTAAACCATTTAGTTACACAAACCTTCTCTTAAAGTCTTGAATTTCCTCAATGGGATCATTCACATACAGCTTTGTAACAAAAAAGTTGTTTGAAACCTTGACTTGCTCTGTAAAAAATTTACAAAAATATTTTTAAATAAATTATTATGGAAAGTAGAAATATTATTAAAAAAATTAATTTAACAAACAAATACATTTAAATACTTTTGCACGTCCCATTTGTAAAATCACCACAACAGGGTCGACAATGTTATTCTCCAAATGAGGTAGTATTTGTTCGACATAATCTTCCCAAAGAGTGTAAGTCCAAGCGGCTACGATAATCTAGAGGGGGGGTGAATAGATTATCTCCATCTTTTCGATTTTACCCTCTTTTTCGAACCGAATGCTCAAAGACAATAATAAAGGTGCGGAATGTAAACAACACACGTCGATTTAAAGAGGTTCAACCCACCTAGGGCCTAATCCTCTACCACCCCAGTATATCCGGGATGGATTTCAAAAAGAAAAAAGATTTTATTAATTACCAAAATTAATACAACACCAACTTACAACAACACCTTGAAGAGCACCACACTCTTCTTCAACACCACCTTTGAGATTACCACAATCTCTCTTGAAGATTACCACAATCTTCAACGGCACCTTGTGAAGATTACCACAATCTTCAACCTTGAAGAATACCAAATTCTTCAACACCTCAACAAGAAGATTACCACAATCTTCTTACACCTAACACCTAGATCACCCAAGTATGTTCTTACCACAAGAACACTCACAAGGATATCTTGTGTTGAATGATAACCCAAAAATTCAAGATTACAACTCCATAATGAATTATACAATTGAGTGCAAGTGTAATCAAGAATAACCTAGACCTCAAGGATGTGAAAGTGATAAGCTAGGCAAATTACAACAAGAATAATAACAATGAAAGACCAAGTGTTTGCTTGAGTATATCTTGTTGTGTTGTGTTGTTCTCTCTTATTGTTGTGCTTCAAATCTTCCTCTATTTATAGGAGATGATTGATACTTGATAGGCTCCTCTTGGAATCTGATATCTACAAAAAAATTGCAATTAAAATCAAGATTATAGCTGTTAGAAATCAATCCCACAATTTAGGGAAAAGCTGTCTACTGCACAACGGTTAGAATTTTGTTGTCAAACCATAGGGCGACCGGTCGCGCACAAATAGATGTTTGAAAAAGAGAATACACATTTACACAGGGCGACCGGTCGACGTAGGGTTCGACCGGTCGTCCCTGACTTCAACCGGTCGCACAACCTCAAAAACGAAGGGCAGACGTTCTGTTTCAATTTTTACTCCCAGGTACCGGTCTCCCTATAGGGCGACCAGTCGACGGCACCGGTTGCCCTGACCATTTTCTGCAAACATGAAGTTTTCTGTTTTCCTCAACTTTTAGGTACGGGTTGCCCTATACGGCGACCGGTTGACCTCAAAACAAAAGTGTTGTCCAATTTTATATCGAAAATAAACTTCAAGAAATACTCCGAAGAATAGTGAAAACATTTTAGACCGATCGGGAGTATTAGGACAACATTTAGAAACATTGTTTTGGTGTAAAAAAACATCAACAAAAAATCATTAAAAGTGTTGTCCAATCTTGTCGAAAATAAAACTTGAAGAAATACTCCGGAAAATATTAAAACCATTTTAGATCATTTAGGAGTATTTGGACAACCTTTAAAACCATTGTTTTGGTGTAAAATCAAAATCATGATAAAACCATTTATCAAACAAAGAGTGCACGACAGATGCCTATTCCTATACAAATTTAATTGTTAGTTTACATTATGATAAATAATACAGAAAATAATAAGAAAATTACTCTAAATCTTCGAGTGTTATCTCGATGAATCTTGTAATCCTTCCATCAATGTCTTTATTCTGAGCATTGTGCATTGAAACAACTCTGCCAATAACATCTGAAAAGAAAAAAGAAATAGTAAATTTCATATATCATTCAACAAACTAATTTGAAAAAACATTAAAAGCAAAAAACAAAAAACAGTAACAGTACCTAACAACATTTATCGTCCATCTTATCGGGATTCGTTAAATCATCAGAATTCTTAAAATCAAGAATAAATCGGGGAAATGACTGCTCAAACATTTCGAAAACATGGGTTTTGCCATAAAACAAATTTTTTTGTTTTGTGGCAGTGGTCTTGTACTTGTCAGTTTGTTTTGTGACCAAAAAATCCTTGATCACATAAACATGTCCCTCCTTCAGCATCTTTTTTAGCAATCTCCATTAATGGTGGAACCCTCACCTTACCCGAACATTACGCAATTTTCCCCCCTTGGTTCTCAGAATTGATCGATTTCGGCACCAAATTCACCTCTGTGTCGCCGCACATCTGCACCAAAACCCCATGTTCAAGAACCCCAACCTCCAATACCTCAATGGATAATTCCAATCGCATTTTTGCTCAAACTTTGACCAATTCTCAAAAATCACCTACTGATAAACATTTTGCCCTCGGTGATTCACCAATTGGTATTGTTCTTCAAGATGGAGACAAGGAGGTGCTGACATTCTCTGAAGCTGAAACTCAAATCCTCGCGGAGAAATGGAACCTGACTCTCATTGGTAAATACTCACATGGTATACCTACACTCCCTCAGGTAAAACAACTATTTGTTGAGCTTAAGTTGAAAGGTAATATCTGAATCTGTCCTTTGAATGTGCGTCATGTCCTTCTGAAGTTTGATAATCAGGAGGACTTTTCTCGAATTTGGATGAAACCAGTTTAGAGTATTCAGGGAATGCCAATGCGCATATTTAGATGGAGTCCTAAGATCAATATGAAACATGAATCCCCCATTGTTCCGATTTGGATCAAACTACTTGGACTTCCGATTCATTTATTTGATAAGGAAGCCTTATTTTCCATTGCTAGACTGATTGGTCACCCTATCCAATTGGATCAAAACATCTTGCTACTCGGTTGAGACTTTCTATTGCTCGTATTTATGTCGGAGTCGATATTTCTCTTCCTCGTAAGGAATCTATCTTTCTCTCCTATAACTCTATACTCAGAGAACAAAAAATCGTTTATGAGTCCAACCCTAAATACTGTAGTGGTTGCTTCCACCTAGGGCACGAAATTTCTCAATGCTATGTGGTGGGTAATGCTCCTAGACCACCCAAAAATCCTAATGTCACAGATCAAGGTGAGGATTCTAATCCTCAACCCTCACAATCTCCTCTACTTGCCCCTCCTGAGGCTACCATACCTCAATCCTAACCCTCTTCGTAGCAACATATCATCCCTACTCAGTTACCACGCCCTGCTCAGGGTGTTCTTTCCTTACCTGATACCAATGAGGCTAACATCATGGCCTTTGCCCACACCAATACCTCTGAGGCTTCATCCTCACATCACATTCCACCTCCCATCAGACATTCCACACCCAGTTCCCCTGAGGAAGGACATGAGGGGAAAACTGTGGCCTTACACAAAAGAGTCAAATCGCCATCGGCCCTAATTTCAATCTTCCGATGAGCAACACCTTGTTGATCAAGTTAATCCCTTTCTTTCTCTTAATTACCTAGAGCAAAACATCACGATCTTTCGCAGGAGTTCATTGATGAATGACATCCCCACCTTGCAAGGGAAACAATCTCAATGTGGGACTTTGAAAAAAGGCCCAGAGAAAAACACTAGACTGTTAGGGCTCGCAAAAAAAAACACTTATTCATTTCTAAATGAGTTTGCACAACTTATCTGGAATATTAGAGGTATAGGTAATACTCCTTCCATAAATCACCTTAAGATGTTGTGTAGAAAACACCAGATCCAGGTCTTGGCTATTCTTGAGCCTATGATCAACCCTGACTTTCCTTCTTATTGTAGGACTCTAGGCTTTGCTCAGGGTGTTGCTAATACCACCAACAAAATTTGGGTTTTATTGCCCAAGGCATTGACTTTTCTGTGAGTCTTGATCATGATCAAGCTCTCACCATCTCCTTTTCCTCTTCTTCCCTTCCCTGTCATATATATGCTTCCTTCATATATGGTAAATGCTCTAGATATGAGAGGAGACCTCTGTGGGATACTCTTAGGTATATTGCTGATCAGAGAGCCACTTCTCCCTGGCTTGTAGGTGGGGATTTTAATTGTTTTTTGTCTGATTCTGAGAGACATGGGGGGCATACTGATAGAACCCTAGATATGGAGGAATTTTTTGAGATGGTGGCTGACAGTGGGCTCCTTGATTTGGGTTGTGAGAGGGAAAGCATCCATACTTGGGTCAGAAATAATTTGCAGGAAAGACTTGATAGAATCTTTGTCAATACTAGCTGGGGTGATGTGTTCACTAAGTCTGTGGTCTCTCACCTTCCTAGAATCCACTTTGATCATGCCTCTCTATACCTTCAAGCTTTTCAGCAAACCACTAAAGCCCCCAGTGCTTTTAGATACCAGAAAATGTGGGCCAGACATCCTACTTTTTTGGATAAATAAAACAGATATGGGACCCTCTTACTGGGACTCATGGGATGGTTAATTTGTCTCACAAACTTGTGAGAGTTAAACAGAGGCTTAGTGGTAGAACAAGAATACCTTTGGGAATATCTTTGATAATTTGAAAGATGCTGAAAATAAGGTTGCTACAGCTGAAAAGCTGTATGACTCTAATCCCTCTGTCCCTCTTTTGATTAGCCTTAAGCATGCTATTGCTGAATTAACCTTGGCTACCAAATAGAGGAGGACTTCTGGCATCAGAAATCTGCTTGTAAGTGGGTGGTTGAGGGGGAGAGAAACACCAAATACTTCCATAATATTGTGAAACAGAAGAGAATCAAATCCAAAAATTTTTCTATCATGGATAATGGTACTCTCCTCACCTTAGATCCGACATTTAAATCGGGGGCTCTCTTTTTTTCCAAAGACATGCTCTCTGATGATAGCTTTAGCAATAGCTTCTTCAAAGAATTTGACCTCCCTACTCTTCCTATTGATATTGATCTTGAAGCTCTTTGTGCTCTCCTATCTATGTCTGAGGTTAAAGAGGCCATGTTCTCCATTCATCCTGATAGTGTAGCTGGCCCTGATGGCTTTACCTCCCATTTTTTCCAAACTTGTTGGCACATCATTCAACATGATGTACTGGCAGTTGTTCAAGCCTTCTTTGATGGGCATGATATGCCTAAATCCTTCACCTCCACCACCATTGTTCTCATCCCTAAGGTCTCTAATCCCACCACTTGGAATGAGTTTAGGCCTATAAGTTTGTGTAATGTTACTAATAAGCTCATCTCTAAAGTCCTTAATAATACGCTTGCTTCCCTGCTGCCTCTTCTCATTTCCCCATCTAGAGTGGCTTTGTTAAGGGCAGACTCATTAGTGACAACATCTTACTTACACAAGAGATGATACATTGTATCAATTTCCCTGGTGCAAATAAGAATGTGGCCTTCAAGCTTGACATGGCCAAAGCCTATGATAGAATCCAATGGCCTTTCCTCTCTCAAATACTCACCCTGATGGGATTTCCTCAGAGATGGATTAGTTATATTGAGAAATGTGTGTCATTGTTGGTTTTCTGTCCTCATCAATGGCACTGCAGCTGGTTACTTTAAGTCCAGCAGAGGATTGAGACAAGGGGATCCCCTTTCCCCCTCTCTTTTCTTTCTTGCTGCTGAATATTTGTCAAGAGGCTTGGATGCACTCTTTTCAAAACATCATTCCATGTATTACAACACCCAAGGTGGGATCCCTATGTCCCATTTGGCATATGCTGATGATATACTTGTCTTCTCCACTAGCCAGCTCAACTTCTTAACTCTGTTAAATGAATTCCTTCAACAATACACCCATGTGTCTGGCCAAAAACGTAATGCCTCCAAGAGCTCATTTGTCATAGGATCCAATGCCCCTGATTCTCTCATAGCCCAGGTCAGTCATGTTACTCAATTCCAACACCAAGCCCTTCCCTTACATACCTAGGGGCTCCTCTCTATAAGGGTCACAAGAAAGGGTTGTTTTTTATTCAGTGGTTAACCAAAATGCATAATAAAGTCAGAAGCTGGGAATGGAGATTCCTCTCTTTTGGAGGCAGACTCATGCTCATAAAAAGCACCCTCAGCTCTATCTTCATCCACCTCATCCAGGTTGTCAAACCCCCCCAATATGCTCTCCATAAAATGGAGCAAATAATGGCTAGATTCTTTTAGGGGACTTCTTCCACCCAAAAGAGACTCCATTGGATTGCTTGGGAGACCATTTGTCACCCTATATCTGAAGGTGGTCTTGGAATCAGATCCATTTCTGACGTAGTTACTGCCTTCTCTCAAAAGTTGTGGTGGAGATTTAGAAATATGAACTCTCTTTGGGCTCAATTCCTTCAAGCTAAGTACATAGGGGGTCAGGCTATCCGTTTTGTCAAACCTTCCATCCAAGATAGCCCTACCTGGAGGAGAATGTGTAAAGTCAAGGATGCCATGCACACACACATGTTTTGGACCTTAGGGGAGGGCAGGATTAGTTTTTGGTTTGACAGATGGCTGGGTAATCATACACTTGCTGAAGTTGTTAATATTGACAGAACTGGGTTAGAGAACATTCCTGTTAACTTTTGTTGGAACAATGGGCAGTGGGACTTGGAGAGACTTCATAAAAATGTTGGTCATACCAGGCGATTCTTGTGAGTCGGGTTCCAATTTCTCCTAATACAAAAGACTCCATGAGTTGGATGCTCTCAAAGAATGGCAAACTTATTCCTTAACGCGACTTGGGATCGATCGTAACCAGGATATCCTTCTAACCAACTTTCCTCACAGATTTGGAACCAATGCCTCACACCTTCTATGTCCATCTTTATGTGGAGATTGCTCAAAAATAGGTCTCCTATTGATCTCAAACTTCAATCTAGAAGTATCTCCCTTGCCTCTAAATGTGTTTTTTTTCTTTCCTCCTTATAATATCATTAATTCTCTTGAATCCCTCCTCATTTATTCATTCTTAATGCACTGATTCAAAAAGTGAATTTGTATTTCTCAAATTTGCTAGGATGCACACTACCCCACACCGATAACATTCTTCTATTCTGTAGCTTCTGGAACACTTTTACACCTTCTTCACACACTGTGCACATTACTTTCATTATTCCCTGCCTTGTTTTTGGTTTATATGGAAGGAAAGAAATGCTTGTAGACATGATGCAGTTACATTTAGCAGTTACAGGATTATATCTCAGGTTGAGGCACATATGAAACTTCTATACTCTGCTCATATTTTTAAGAAAAAGAACTGGATTGGATATCTTCATGTGGCTCATAGCAGGAGTTTCTTTTTCAAAATAAGAAACCAGATAAAAATAACTCCCATTTGCTGGAACAAGCCTGGTCCTACAACACTCAAGCTTAACATTGATGGAGCTACTAGAGGACTTATCAATCAGGCAGGTCTTGGAGGTATACTTAGGGATTACAATGGTAACATTTTGTGGGCATTTTGTGGAAAAATCAACTGTGAGGATAGCTTCTTGGCTGAATGTGGAGCCTTGGAACAAGGCCTGGAGTATCTTCAACAACTCAATATTCAGGGGGTTTGTATTGAATCTGACACACAACAACTCATCTCTGTCTTGACTAAATCTCACCTTGGTTCTTTGGAAATGGCAAACAACCCTTGCAAGAATTAGAAATAAAATGATTAGTACCATTATCAGTCTCTCTCATACTCTTCGCGAAGGCAATAAAGTAGCTGATGCCATGGCTTCACTTGGATGCCGCAGTACTTTTACACAACTAATATACCCAGACAACTTACCTCGTTACATACGCTCTTTAGATAGATTAGATCAATTACAAATTCCTTCATTCAGAAGAAAACTGTGTAAATAGCTATTAGTTTTTGTTCTCGAGTTAGCCTTGTAAATGATGCACAATGTACAGACATTGATGAAATAATTGAAAGGTTGGGGATATCTTCTTAATCCCCCACCCACATTGGGTGCTTTATTCAAAAAAACTTACTACACTGTCATGGAAAACACATTCTAGTATCGCGATCTGATTTTTATCCGAAAAAGATGGCTTCTCATATGCTCGAATTTAGCCTCAATTTGACAACCCACAATGTTTGTTATTATTGAGGTCGCAAATTAGTGTTACGAATGGTGCCATCTGTTTTTTTTGTATTGAACGAAAATTTCAGGAAAGATGCTCTAACTTTTGCAGAGAGAATTTTTAAATTGCTGTAAAAATTTTACTGCTATGGTTCAGTATTTATACTGGTGATGGAATGAAGTTGTAAGAAAATTGCAACAAAATATTTGTGGTTAGATATTGTTACTGTTATTAGCTGCACGATTTTTACCATATATTGTTATGAATGCCAATTCACTCATCAGAGATTTGGGTTTATTAAACAAATGATTATTTTTGTAGATTTGTTTACCAAAGTTCAACAATTTCTTTGCAAAAAAATAGAACAATATAAATTGATATTAATTTTTTTCTATGTAAATAGATATCAAATTAAATTCTTTTGGTGAAAAGGAGACCATATTAATCACTATATTTCCGTATTCAAGTAGTTATAATCGTTTTCCAGATATAAAAAATATGACAATCAATTTTTTCTGTTTTTGCATAGAAAACCTGCCAGAAATATAAATATGCATTTTTTATATTTTAAGAAGTAAACTGTCATTAAAATCTGTTTGTAGACTATATATGAACCAACGAAAATTTCCAAAAACAAATCAGCGAATTTGCAGTAAATTTTTTAATATTGCTTAGTTTATATTAAACAAAGTGAACTCTCTTTGAATCAGCAAAATTTTTTAAAACTAAGTTTAACAGATTTTGCGGTCCAACTTTTAATTATGCCATAAATAACTAAAATGGTCAAACTTAACAAAATAAAATAAGAGGGCTGAAATATATCCAAAATTAGACGAATTAGTCAATTTTTCTAAACAAAAACCGAAATTTTTTTTAGCAATAGGTGTTTAGGCGGGAAAACAGATTTAGAAAGGGGTTTGTTTATATATATATATATATATATTAATTTTTCCTTCACTGTAAAATAATCATAATTTGTGGCTATATTAAAAAATATGATACTTTATCTAAAAGAACGTTACTTTTTCCATAAAACTGTTACTTTAACTTAGGAAGAAAAACATAGAAAAAAAAAAGCAGCAGGTGGCTTTGACCCGCGGACCAGGTCAACAAGATTCGCGGGTCAATAGGATCCGTCTTATAGATTTAGACCCATAGGACGGTCCTATATGAGTTTTTGCATTAAAAGAATAATATATGTTTAAGTTTCCTTTTCTTTCTTTTCTAATCTAGATTACCTTGAAAAAGGTTAAACGAAAATTTTATACGTAAACTTATTTTGTTGATGAGATCTGACTTAGGTTTGGGTTTATATAAATTCAATTTAAAACATCAAAAATACTTATTTAGTTAATTGATTTTTTGTTGTTGATTACGCACTTCCAATCTTGTTATCTAATTAATGACATTGTAGGTTTTTTAGGGTTTTCTCCTAACTAATTGGATATATGGTTTTTCCTTAACTAACTGAATGTGTGGTTTTTCTCTGATTAAATGAACATTAGTGCTTTACCCGTGCAATGCACGATGAGTGTAATGTCAGACAATATGAAGTTTATTGTGTTTTACGATATTGGGTTTGTTGGGTCCGACCGTATAGACTGGATGTCTATAAAATTTATTATATATTAATAAAAATAGAAAATGTACAAACATCGTCTCGAACAAATTAATAACTACAAATTTTAAAAAACTTCTTTGTACACCACATTTTGTGTCTGTTTGTTTTTTGATTCATCTTCGCCACAAACTAATATTTTTAGTCCCTTCCGCCTGGTGACTCGGGAAACAACAACGTATAATTGACCGTGATTGAATACTGGATTCTTCAAATACATACCAATATTTGAGAGAGATTGGCCTTGGCTCTTGTTTATGGTCATTGCATAAGATACGATCAGAGAAAACTGTCTACGTTGAAACTTGAATGGAATTCTGAGGTCCGACGGTGTTAGTGTCATTCGCGGTATCAACACTTTATGACCTGCATGCGTTCCAGTGAGAATTTTAGCTTCAAGTACGTGTCTAGAGAGCCTCGTAATTACCAATCTAGTCCTATTACACAATCCAGTCGAGTGGTCCATGTTCCTCAAGAGCATAACTGGAGTCCAACCTTCAAATGCAACTCATGATTAGGAACGCCGGAACATTTTATACCATTCAAAAATTTTGGCGTATGCAGATCATGCAAGAAGTCAACATTAGCATCAGATTTACTCGTGCTATCTGAGCTCAAATAAGTCTGCCTCTCTGATGAATTTAAAGACGTCATATATTGATTTATGGACTCAACAACATCAAGAGTCGGTGCGAGTATCGCCCTCTCTTTCAAATGAGTAGGATCGTCAATGGCGTCTTTAAACATTGGATATGTATTCTCTACAATTGTTGCAATCGGATCACCAGATGATTCCAAAAGAATATCTTCAGGTATATCAATAGTGGCACAACCATTATTAGATCCTTCGATTGTTCCATCTCCGATGCTTGCTATCCACTCTGAGAATTGGGCTAAATCCGCATAATCATCTGCCTGAATGAGGCTTTGAAGACGCATATTCTTAGTCAATCTCAGTACTGTACAATCTTTCCACAAGTACGATGCATTTATCGTGGCACTGACTACATCCTGTCGACTTCCCTTAGGTATAACAGGCAATATATGTTCGAACTCCCCGAACACAACAGGTTTTACCTCCAAAAGGTAAATGTTCATTCCGTGGGTTGATTAACTTTAAAAGATATTTTAAAGTTTCATCCAGTGCTTGAAAGCAATACTTGTGCATCATTGGTGTTGCCCCATATTATAAGTTTAGAACGAATAATCAACTCAGCAAGCGGACTCCCCTGTTTGATATTGCAAATCGAATCTTGATTTGGGTTTAAAGGAATAACAAAACGGGAATGTGCAGTCCTTCCACCAGGCAACAATAGGGATGATATTCCACTCGATGCCACGTTCAACACAATTTCTTCTTTTGATCTCAAAGCCGCAGATAAAGCTCTCCACAAGAATGTTTTGCATGTGCCCCCATATCCGTATACAAAGAACATACCACCTTTATTTGATTCCACCGTTGTCATTATTTTATAGTAAACATTTTTTTGTTCCTCATTGAGTCCGAAATGAGGTTCTCGTGCTCCACCAAAAAAGAGCCTTACGATCATCATAACGCACTCGTCATATATCAACTGTTTCGGCTATTCCTGCATTGTCGGCATTAGGAAATGGCATCGTATAAAATCACGTAGACTCGTGCCACGACTTCTCAAAAAAAAAAATTCCAACAGAGCAAGATTTTTTGTTTCACTCTCACTCAGTACCAATTCTGTAAGAGAAATAATACGGCATTCCATAAATAATAAGATATAAAAATAATGTCAAATTATGATATTTAACATATAATAATACTTTAGTTAATACCTTGATGTTGGAGAAGACGCGTCTATATAGAATATCATCCGAAAGATATTGCCAACACTTGTCCCATACCACTTCTGGTCTGCTCAAAGATTCGGGTGATAGCAATGACGCAAACAAACTTCTAAGACTCTCTGCAGAAGCCCAGTGGCTCGCTTCAGTGATTGCATCAACATATTCTCTATCGTCTTCTAACAAACCAAGAGCATAACAAGCTTCACGGTATGAAGAGTGTTGAATACCGTTGACCTTCTTGTAGTCATCATGACACGTAGCCCCATGGACAATATTGATAAGACAACGCAAAGAGTACATATCACCAGCACTTGGAGGGATGAAAAACACTCGACCTATTGATTTCCACATTTTTCTTGGCATCCAATTCCTGAGTTTTGCTTTCCACGTGAATTTTGTTGGGTGTTCAGCATAGGTTAGCTCACGGGCTTCGGGATATATTTTGTTTGCTTCCATCCATGCTAAAAACATGTTCTCTTTACCTGAATCTTTACTAAGCACATCGTCTATTCGCTCATTAACATCGAAAATAACACTCTGCTCATTTGGAAGATGGAAGCTGAGTCATTTGACTGAAGGATATTTGTATTGAATCTCAAATATCAATAACCTCCATGCAGCTTCACATGACGATATATACCTACAATCATAATACATGCTCACTTCATCAACGGTTTTCCCATAGTCCTCATCGTTGGTACTTGTATAAAACGACGTTGTAACGCGATCATTTCCTTTGTTGACATACTTGAATAGATACCTAATAGATCTCGCCTGGTTACACCATTCCACATTTATGTGAGCTCCATATTTGAGTAACAATCGACGATTATGAGGCACCACATATCTATTGTCCAGAGGCACACCATTTTTTTCAATTATTCGGCCATCATTTCTGCGTCTATAACACAAATAACGTTCTTCATCAATAGTAGTCGCATCCACAAATTTTTTGGGAATATGTTTAGTGCAACGACCATCAGCCATACATGGGGAGCTTTTCCTGACATCACCACATGGACCATGAATCATATGATCCTTTACTACAAAGATAATAAAATGGATCAGTTATCTCGTCAGTATTTGGTGATATAATTCGATCTATGTCATCTCAGTTGGATATTTGTCTTCCTTCGCGTAAATAACAATATATGGCCATGAGGCAAACCACGCTTTTGAAATTCTATCGTATAAATAACTGCAATATAATTAATAAAAAAACAAGAATTTGAGATAATAAACTAAGTAAATAAATATTTAATATATTAGTAAAAATATATAAAAGATATTTAAAAAACAAATGCTAACTCGCAATCACTTTACAAATAATTTATTTTGCGAAGATCTTTAATTAAAGAATCTAGCTTGATTTAAAGATTCTCGCAAACAATATCGGATGATCTTTGATTTAGATTCTTTTTCTGGAGAAAACGAATGATCTCTGGCCATTTGGGATTGCAAGTAAATGTTATAAACAGATCCGGGTAACCCGCCCATCGATATATAGCCATCGCATCTTGATAATTTTGTATCATATATCGACCACCTCCGATGAAAGTTGAAGGTAATATAATGCGTTTACCCTGAGTACTCGGATCAATATCACCACGCAAAACAGCATCAGTCAAGCCTTTATATATATCACAGTGAAGCTTTTTCTGATTCAAACGGATATATTTCAATCGAGCGAACTCAACCATTGTGTATGCATCGACAACAAACTGTTGAAACAATCTCCGAGATGACAAAATAGTCGACGATTCATGGTCTCTGTCATGTAATCTGTATGCAAAGTATTCATGCACACTAATTGTTCTTCTAGCACCAATACTATTTGTCTTATTTATTGGAAATGGTATATCTTCTCTAAAACCGTCCTCACCATAAAGTAATAATAATGGATACTGCAAGGCTAAATAAGAGGCATTCAATTCATTTATCCGCCGTAAAAATCTAGATCTTGTTTCAACCACAATATCCCTATCACCTAAAGCACGATCAAAATCACCAACAATCAAAGCGGCAACTTCACTGCTCGTTGGCATATTATATCTCCTAGAACTGCATCTCTACCAACCAAACGTAATTTTACGTCCTCGAATATCCATGTTCTCGAATCTTTTCTTTTGCCATTCTAAAAGATTTGACCAAAACATTGTGCTCATCCAACATTCTCTTCA
Organism: Rehmannia glutinosa; assembly: GCA_016081115.2. Classification (NCBI taxonomy): domain Eukaryota; kingdom Viridiplantae; phylum Streptophyta; class Magnoliopsida; order Lamiales; family Orobanchaceae; genus Rehmannia; species Rehmannia glutinosa. Next base: position 35,991,213 of record CM071924.1, on the reverse strand, counting down.
ATTCAGACACGATAACTTCGTGCAAGTTATTGTTATCACTCCCTGTCCTACAAATCTTAACATTGTTTTTTAAAAATTAAACAAAATTGCATTTAAAAATATTAACAAAATAATAATAAATAGAAAAAAAAACATTTTATTTAAAAAAAAATACAAACTCGATGTAATTCAACCTATGACTTATTTCATTTTCAGTATCATATATGTATAGCTGAAGGAATTTGGGCGTAGATCCATTCGGCGGCAACAAACTTCCAATCAGGTGATAATTTTGCCCATACATTTGGAAAACCGGAGGACCTCTACCTTTGTTTACATCGGTGTCAATCTTGCCTCACATAGATGTAAAACAAAACATATTGTTATAAGATCTTATATTCTCTTGAAAGTGTTTGCTCTTATTTCCATCTCCAAACAATAGATCTTGAAGAATACTTGGTGGTTGTTTTATTGGAGGAAGTTGAATATTTATGTGGCCACATGTGAAGCCCCCGATTTTTCCGAGCATATGATTGATCATTTTGTCGTCTATGTATTTGATCGACTATTTTACCGCGTCACTTTTACGGGTAAATATTAATGATATATATATTTTGCAATTTATTTTATTTTATACATTACTTGTGATCATGATCATTTATTAATTCTATTTTGCATTTATGATCACTTGATTGATCATTATTACTATTTTGTATTTATTAGTCACCTTAGAATTTTAAGAGACTATTTATTTTAGAGACTTTTACCTTATAGAATTAAGAATTTGATTTAGTATAAGTGATCATGAGACTTATAAGTGATCAAGGAAATCACTAATTATTTTGGAGATTGATATTATTCATCTATTATCATCAAATTTGGGACAAAAAAAATATATATAGAATTACCAATTTGCCCCTATAGTGGACGGCAATAGTGATGTTTTTTGGAGTAGAAATATCATCCAACTCTTGTACACTTACACCTTATATTAGTCATCTTGTGTATAATTATACCATTAATTCAAACATTATACATATTATCTTATACACCAATTCTTTATTACTATTTTTCCCAACATCTCTCCACTTAACCAACATTCCTTCTCTTCCCATCCCTTGCCCATACCTTTGACCACCCTTTTGTCTCCATGTAAGAGACACATTTCAAGACACAAACTAAACAAAAAAAAAAATTCTCCCCCTCCCCCTCAAAGTGGACGGCCAAGAGGACATTTTACACAAAACTTTTGTTAAAAATTTCACCAACACATTCTAATCTCCTAACTAATTCTCCTCCTTCTCTCTAATCTCTCTCTAAGAATCCTTCATATCTTCAAATCTTCAAACACCAATCCTTCATATCTTCAAATCTTCAAACACCAATTCTTCATATCTTTAAATCTTCAAGTACCATTTCTTCACATCTTCATATCTTCAAACACTAGTCCTTCACATCTTCAAGCATACCTTCATACCTTCAAGAACATCTTCTTAATATCATCAAACACTCCTTTCTTCAAATATCTAAACAAAAATAAACATTCTTCCTACTTAAACCATAAAATTCGAACCCCCTATCTCTAAGGTAAGAAATTTCATTCCTCAATTCAACTTGATATCTTACAACTCATCACCTTCTCTTCTTAATTTAAGTTTGAAATTTTGATTTGAGGTACTTAGAAGACTACTTGAATACATGCATGCATGGTGGTCAATTTAGAAGACTTGAATAATAATTGTTAGAGAAATTTGACTACAAGGTAAGATTTGGACACTAGAGCCCTTCTCTCTTCTTCTTACTATTTTCTTCAAATTTTAACACCCCTTTTTCATTTTTGAGAAATAGGGGCTGACCTTAGGTGATTTTGAAAGTGTACCAAAAATCCCAAATTTGAAGCTTCAACTAGTTTCAAATCACCTACTACACAATGTAAAGTGTAGTATTTCCAATTTTCTTATCTTCTTCTTTTTCTTCTTAATTCTTCACTCATTTTTCCTAACTCTAAATTTTTGATATTTCTTGACTTAGGGGCTGACCTAAGTGACCTCATACCAAGTTGTGAAATTATCCTTTTTATTTCACAACTTTCCAAATTTAAGGTGGGTGGAAAAATCCTTTCAACTTCTAGGTGCTTTTGTTAAATGCATGTAGTGTTTTGATCATGAGCACTTGAGATATATATATTTTATGTATTGCATGTCAATTTTATGTATCAAGTTATGAAATTTCTCAAGTATTGCTCAAAAATGCTATTTATTGAAATTTAGGTGCATGCATGTACAATTTAATGTTCTATTTGATGAATTCTTGTATGAATTGGACATGCATGTGTATGATCTTTGAAATCCATATTTTGGATGACTTATAACCTGGACAAGTCGAGCATAATTGATTAAATTTCAATTTTTGGACTTAAAATGCAAAAATAGAAAGTTGGTGGACTTAATTGCAAGAAAATAAAACTTAAGGGACCCCTCTGCAAATTCCGAATGTTGGGACTGTACTCAGGTTCAAAAATGACTTTTGTACATTTTAAAAAAGTTTTAAGAGTTTTAAGATAAATAAAATCAACCTTTAAAAGCCCAAGGACTAGATTGTAAAATTTGAGAAGTTTAAGGGCTACTTTGCAATTTTCGAAACTGTACCAGACCCTAATTATAAAATTCGAAATTTTCACTATTAAGGGACTGGAAATGACATATTTTAAGAGTATTCCAAAAATCCAAGTGCTTAGAGCTTGGAAAGTAATTTTGCTAAAATTGAGGGACCGAATTGTAAAAGGTTAACCTTGAGGACCCAAATGAAATTTCTAGGACTTATGCAACCCATGCACCTGGAAATACTAATTTAACTATAATGTAATTATATTTTGGACCCAAGGTTCCAATTTCATAATAATTGGACCTCTAAAAGCCTTAAAGGCGATTATTTCAAAATGGGACAAAAATGAGATTTTCAAAAGTTAAGGGACCTATACTTATCTCTTTTTAAAACTGTTTTTGTCCCAATATCCTACTAACCTTAGTGATATTTTCCAACTGGAATCACATTAAAATCCCTTCCGGTTTTGGAGTTCCGATTATTTTAAACTTAAGGCCGAAATGACAATTTTAAAAATTTGGGGCCAATGTGAGAATTTTATAAAAACTAGACCTCAAAACTTTAAAAACCTGAATCTCTGAACAATTTGGAGAATTTAGAAACTGACCTCATAATTTTTCAAGGTCGGGATATTTAATTATTCAAATTTTAACCCAAAAGTATTGGTTTTTACAAAACGGGGTTAATTGTAAATTTTCTTTTTATCAAGGACCTAATTCAAATTATTTTCCTTTTACAAAAACAGCCCTGGACCCTCTGATTTTAATTATTAATTAAAATATTTTATTTTCTCAAAAACCCCTTGACTTATCGGATCGTCTTGACGGATTAATACCCGATCGCGGAGCGACTTCCTCGTCTTGCGATTTTGAATCTATAACGGGACTTATGTTCCACCTAGTCTTTCCAGATATCGAAGATTGCTTATCCTTCCGATAGTTGTCTTCATCCAATAACTTCACCAACGCCATAATTGCCACTCGCGATTTTTCGAAAAGTTTCCTGAACTGCTTCCCTGAATCAATAATACTCGACTGTCTGGTTGACTACCTGAACTTGTATTGACTTTTCTGCCTGAGTCAACTTGGTGTGTCGAGCTCACGGTCGGAATGGATACGTCGAGGATGGAACCGGGCAGCTCGGCTGCTATTCCACTCTTCCGGCCCCATCGTCCTAATCCCGCAACTGAGGGACGGAGTTTGTCCAAAGGAAGCGGGTCGTAGTACTTGAGGTATAATCATGATTATGACAAATCCGAGCCTTGCTAGCTCCAGTGTGAATTATGTCTTTGCCTATGGAGCGATAAGGTGACAGGTCTTGGACCATCTTGCTCGGGGAGTTACAAGGAAGAACGAAGGAATCGCTGTCTGATCCACACGATTTTGGAGTTAATCGGACCCGTTTGGTTGACGCTACAAATCCGTACACAACCGCTACCCGTATTGCATCGGTCGGCGCTACAAATCCGTACGCAACCATTATTTGTCTTGCATAGGATTGGCGTTACATTCTGTACGCAATCCTACCTGTCTTGCCTGAATCACATAGTGCTTGTGTGACCACGAACTGTTTCTTAAACTGTATAAGTATATTACTTAAATATTTTATCACGATGCTTGTGGACTGTGTGTAAGTTCATGCATCATATCTCACGCGTTTTCATACAACTGTTTTCTCGCATTAACTATATATCGCCACACTCGCACACGATCACCCCATCCACTGAGATTTTTATCTCATCCCCACCTGTTTTCTAACCTTTAGATGAGGACTTCGTTGAAGGTGTTGAATCGACCACGGGCTGAGCTCCCTTACTCCGCTTGTTGGACTTACAATCTTTTATTGTTGATGTTGTTGGACTTATTTCTTGTATTTGCTGTTGGACTCTTTTATTCTCTTTTCATTCTGGTCTGTAACATAAGGGCGTAGGACCCTTGACTATTAAGTTGTTATCTTTAGTTGTTATCGGGGATGTAATTTGGATATTTGTGGACCGTAAGTTGTAACTCGTACTTGTTCTTTATTTCCACTGCTATTTGACTCTGTTCCATTGAGATTTCGTTGATATTTGTCTAGACCGTTTGGTTTACTTGTATTTAAGTTGTGGATCATCGTCGCGTCCCGTTTGGGGCGTGACAGTTAGAGTGGTATCAGAGCTCGGCTAGTAAGATGGAAACTTGCACCGAGCTGACCCAGGATAGGACCCTCAGTCTGTGTTTTGGGTAGTACCGCGACTTGACTAATTAAGTGTGAAATCGATTTCAATTTGGCATAGAACCATATTATTGAGATTGAACTAAGTTAGAACGCATATTTTGAGGTTCCATAGTCATACTTGTCTTGACTTAGTTGATTCTTGACTGACTTTCTTTGTTCCTTCTTTCCTTATTCTCTCATTATCTTTCCTTTACCTTTGACTGATCCGCCTTAGTTTTGTTTGATCAGGATGGAGCCGGCGCCACCTACTTGGTGGGACGTTTTTCAGGCCCGTGCCGAGCGGGAGTACTTCTGGGCACTTACGACTCACTGGCACCGGGAGAGTATTGGAGCTATCTCAGAGCTGTCCGAGGAGCGCCATCGTAACATGGACTTGACACAGCGCCTGGCAAGGACCCAAGACGAAAAGAACGAGTTGACCATCATCATAAAGGACCACAACAACACTATACGGGCGTGGGAGGATCAAATACAGATTATCCAGGAGCACCTGGATAATGTGCGAGAGAAAATGAAGAGAGCAAGTGACGGCCGCCAGAAGTGGGAGATGGACGCCCACAGACCCTCATCAAGCAGATGACCATGATAGAGGACCTTACGCACTGGGCTACTTTGGAGGCTGCTTTGGCAGCTAATGCACAGCCATTGCCACCACCCAAGGTGGAGCCCGTACTGGACGCCGGGAGGACCCCAAGGAGGATCCCGAGGAGGATCCGCCGAGGTCGGAGAGCCCGAGGCACTTGAGATCGCTCTCCGCTTGATGATGCACAGGATTCGAGCAGTGGGCCGGATTTCGCCGATGGCCTCGAGGTCGAGGCGCCACCTCCCGACCGGTCCCGGTTATGGACGTAGCGCTAGTGACGATGATGGTGACCTCACCGAGTAGTTAGCTTGATTGCTTAATTGTGCTCGTTGTTGTAGACACTTATTCCACCATGTTGTACCTTGCTTTTCGGTTGTATTAGATTGATTGTATTTTGATTGGATGTATCTTGACTCGGTATTACTATTGTTGTACTTCATGAGTGTATTCAAGTTTTACATTAATGGATATGCCTTTGCTATTTATTCGAGTGTCTTGTGTTTTGTTGTTACTTTCCCTTACGATATAACTTGTTTTACGCGAATAATTATTGTATTCATTTACTCGTGGATCGCAACTAACACTTCAAGATACGAGAATGGTGAACATCGTGGACGTGGGAGACCTCGCCGAGTTCCCCAAGGGAATGACGACGCACCTAGGGACCAGGTACCCTCCCCTGAATTACCACCGCCTCCTCCACTTGCGCAGAGACAACTTGACCGCACAGCCCTACAAGAAATACTGGTTTTCATGAGACAACAAGTGAGCCTCAACACCGTGCTCCCGATCGCATGTTGGAGCATTTCCTACTGATTCGACCACCGGCTTTCTTAGGAGAGCCGGATGATTTAAAGGAAGAAGAATGGATAGAGAAGTGGAAAATATCTTCAATGCTCTCCAATATTCGGGATGAGCAAAAGTCACACTCGCCGTATTTTGTCTAGAATCGGCTACTAGAGGCCGGTGGAGGGCGGGTTGAGAGAAGGTGGGAACAGGACCGAGTAGCTGCGTAACATGGGGAAATTTCTTGGCCGAGTTCAATGAAGACATTCCACAAGGTTGTGAAAGAGGCGCTACCGGGATGAATTCCATAGGTTGAGGCAGGGGAACATGTCCGTAGCTCAAGATGAGTCCGATTTCATCGATTGTCCAAGTATGCTCGGGGACAATCAAGACCCGGTAAGAGGACAAACTTTACAAGTTCACACGAGGATTGAGGCTGGAACTTCAAAAACAACTGTTGACTATTGAACTGACAACCTACTCAGCCGCGGTAAAGGCAGATTTCCGCATCGAGTCGGGACTGAACCGTATTGGACAGATTCAGCAGAGTAGGCCATCAAACAGTCTCAAGAGGGCAGCTGTGGGACAACCATCTAAACAGCCTGCTAAGTTTCAGAAGGGACCAGTTAATAAGACAGATAAAGGGAAGGGACCAGTACAAGGAAAGTCGGGTCAAGTGTGTGCACATTGCCAGAAACCGGGACATATTGCTAATGACTGTTGGCGTAAACAAGGAAAGTGTTTGCGCTGTGGTAGTAATCAGCACGGTGCAGCCGCAGAAGCCGGGCAATGGCCAGGGTAATCGGGCAAGGATGCCCGCTCGAGCATTTGCACTCGTTGGACATGAGGCTCCGGAGGAAACAGACGTGGTGGAAGGTACGCTCCTAGTATCTAACCACTACGCTAAAATACTATTCGACCCTGGATCAACGCATTCATTTGTCGCACTGCATTTTGTACACAAACTGCATGCATGCATGGAACAAATGCCCATATGTCTAGAAGTGTCAACTCCTATGGGCGCGAGCCAGATAACAGATATTATCTATAATGCATGCGAAGTTAAGATTGATGAGATAAATTTTCCTGCCGATTTGATCTTATTACCTATATCCGAATACGACGTGATATTGGGAATGAACTGGTTGTCTGCACACCATGCACAAATGGACTGCCATAACAAGTCCATTAAGCTATGTGAACCCGGAAAGCCCGAAGTAGAAATTTTGGGAAGGGGACGAGTTAAGATTGCCCCAATCATTTCAGCAATGAAAGCGAGGAAGGCGATCACTAGAGGGGCACAAGGGTACTTGGCGTTTGTAATTAACAAACCCAAGGTTGAGACACAAATTAACCAAGTACCTATAGTATCAGAATACGCGGATGTATTTCCACAAGAACTCACCATTGTCCCTTCAGATAGGGAAGTCGAGTTCACCATTGAGGTATTACCGGGAACCGCCCCGATTGCTAGAACACCGTATAGAATGGCTCCTCTTGAGTTGCAAGAGTTGAAGGCGCAATTACAGAAGCTGATGGATGTGGGATTTATCTGACCGAGTACGTCTCCGTGGGGAGAACCTGTACTGTTTGTCAAAAAGAAAGATGGCATATTAAGACTGTGTATAGATTATCGTGGTCTTAATAGCGTGACCATCAAGAACAAATATCCCCTCCCGAGGATAGACGAACTATTTGATCAACTTCAAGGAGCGACAGTGTACTCGAAGTTCGATTTACAACAAGGATATTACCAACTGAAGATCCGCGAAGAAGACATTTCCAAAACTGTATTTCAAACTCGATATGGATACTATGAGTTTGTAGTGATGCCTTTCGGTCTGACGAACGCACCGGCAGCATTTATGGACCTGGTGCATTGAGTCTTTCAACCTTGTTTGGATCAATTCGTAGTGATATTCATTGATGACATACTTGTATACTCTAAGTCTAGAGAAGAGCATGAACGTCATCTGAAATTGTTTTGGAGACACTACGAGAGCATAAGTTGTATGCCAAATTTAGCAAGTGTGAATTTTGGCTTAGTGAAGTCCCATTCTTGGGACACATAGTATCTGGCAATGGGATAGCAGTAGATCCTTCGAAGGTACAAACAGTGGTTGAATGGAAACAACCCGAGTCTCAGAATCGGAGATCGAGTTTCTAGACTAGCCTGGATATTATCGAAGATTTATCCAGGATTTCTCCAAGATAGCCGGACCGCTCACTTGACTAACCCAGAAGCAAGTCAAGTTGGAGTGGAATGACAAGTGCGAAGCTAGTTTCCAAGAGCTGAAGAAACGACTTACTACAGCTCCAGTCTTAGCTCTTCCAAAGGGAACATAAAACTTTGTCGTCTACAGTGATGCATCCAAGGAAGGACTAGGAGCAGTGCTCATGCAGGAAGGAAAGGTCATCGCTTATGCATCACGAAAGCTCAAGCCGTATGAAGCCAATTATCCAACGCATGACTTGGAATTGGCAGCGATAGTGTTCGCGTTAAAGAAATGGAGACACTATCTCTACGGAGAAACATTCACGGTTTTCACAGATCATAAGAGCTTGAAGTATCTATTCTCCCAGAAAGATCTCAATCTGAGGCAACGGAGATGGATGGAGTTGATTGAGGACTATCACTTTGATATTCAATACCATCTCGGGAAAGCTAACGTAGTAGCTGACGCTTTGAGCAGAAAGGCGAGCTTAGCCAGACTTATGATTCGAGAGTGGGAATCATTAGAAGAGCTGAGCAATTGGAATCTGACGAGAACCAATACTCAGATTTCATGTGCTAACATTTTAGTTAAACCCGATCTCATTTGAATGAGATCAAGGAAGCACAGGGGATCGATGTGCATCTTCAAAAACCGGTAAGATACTTAAAGGAGAGAGATCGAATTCTCGGTACATGAAGATGGGGTTATCGATTTTGGAATCGAGTTTGTGTACCTAATGACGAAAGGATGAGGAATAGAATCCTCAAGAGGCACACCGCTCGAAATACACTATACATCCCGGAGGAAACAAGATGTATAAGGATTTGAAACGGAGTTATTGGTGGGTAAACATGAAGAACAGGTAGCGGAGTTCGTTGCGAGATGTTTAACTTGTCAACGAGTAAAAGCAGAACACCAACGACCATCTGGTTTACTACAACCATTGAGAATTCCCGAGTGGAAATGGAAACACATAACAATGGACTTCGTGACGGATATACCAAGGACTAGAGGAGGCCATTATGCTATTTGGGTAGTTGTAGACCGACTCACGAAATCTACACATTTCCTACCCATCAAGAAAATTGATAGCTTGCAGAAACTTGCGCAGATTTATATCCAAGAGATCATTCGACTACATGGAGTACCAATTGACATAGTATCGACAGAGACCCTAGGTTTGTCTCCGATTTCGGAGGTGCTTGCACGAGGAATGGGTACCTCACTAAGTTTCAAAGACAACAAAGACATCCACAAACCGATGGATGGGCCCGAGTGAACGATTCAAACCCCGGGAAGATATGTTGCGAGCCTCGTACATTGGATTTCCAAGGAAGTTGGGATTCGCACTTACCATTAGCCGAGTTCGCCTACAATAACAGCCTATCGTGCCACGATTGGGATGGCACCTACGAGGCATTATATGGGCGAAAATGTAGATCCCCATTACACTGGGAGATTGATGACCAATGGACTCCGAAAGAGAAACGAAAGTCGCCCCGATTCCAAAGGTCGACTAAGTTCAGGAGGCCATGGAGAAGGTCAAGCCGATCAAGGAGCGGATTCAGCACAGCTCGTGAGCCGCCAAAAGAGTTACGGACAAGAGAAGAAAGGATTTGGAATTTGAAGTCGGAGATGAAGTATTTCTCAGACTCTCACCACGGAAAGGATTGATCAATCCGAAGAAAGGAGGCAAGTTGAGTCCGAGATATGTTGGACCTTACAAAATTTTACAGAGGATCAGGAAATTAGCCTACCGACTCGAGTTACCAAAACCATATGCGGGAATGCATGATGTATTCCACGTATCAAGATTGAAGAAGTATCAACCAGATCCCGAACATATCATCACTCGCGATACTCCTCCTCTAATGGAAAATTTATCTTACACCGAGAGGCCGATCCGAATCATTGATCAGCAGATACGACAGTTGCGTAAGAGGAAGATTCTGATGGTTAAAGTGGTGTGGCAGAACCACAACCGAGACAAAGACGCAACATGGGAGATGGAAGAAGACATGAGGAATCAATATCCAGAACTATTCTGAAGAGAATTTGGGGACCAAATTCTTTTAAGGAGGGGAGGATGTGAAGCCCCCGATTTTTCCGAGCATATGATTGATCGTTTTGTCGTCTATGTATTTGATCGACTATTTTACCGCGTCACTTTTACGGGTAAATATTAATGATATATATATTTTGCAATTTATTTCATTTTATATATTACTTGTGATCATGATCATTTATTAATTCTATTTTATATTTATGATCACTTGATTGATCATTGTTACTATTTTTGTATTTATTAGTCACCTTAGAATTTTAAGAGACTATTTATTTTAGAGACTTTTACCTTATAGAATTAAGAATTTGATTTAGTATAAGTGATCATGAGACTTATAAGTGATCAAAGAAATCACTAATTATTTTGGAGATTGATATTATTCATCTATTATCATAAAATTTGGGACAAAAAAAATATATGGAATTACCAATTTTCCCCTATAGTGGACGGCAATAGTGATGTTTTTTGGAGTAGAAATATCATCCAACTCTTGTACACTTACACCTTATATTAGTCATCTTGTGTATAATTATACCATTAATTCAAACATTATACACATTATCTTATACACCAATTCTTTATTACTATTTTTCCCAACATCTCTCCACTTAACCAACATTCCTTCTCTTCCCATCCCTTGCCCATACCTTTGACCACCCGTTTGTCTCCATGCAAGAGACACATTTCAAGACACAAATTAAACAAAAAAAATTCTCCCCCTCCCCCTCAAAGTGGACGGCCAAGAGGCCATTTTACACAAAAATTTTGTTAAAAATTTCACCAACACATTCTAATCTCCTAACTAATTCTCCTCTTTCTCTCTAATCTCTCTCTAAGAATCCTTCATATCTTCAAATCTTCAAACACCAATCCTTCATAACTTCAAATCTTCAAACACCAATTCTTTAATCTTTAAATCTTCAAGTACCATTTCTTCACATCTTTATATCTTCAAACACTAGTCCTTCACATCTTCAAGCATACTGATGGCTCGGAAGCTACTCCTAAAAACGGCCTAGGCAAGTGCACCTATCGTTTATAGCAAAGCTAAGCGAGTATCGAGTGTCATTCCCACGAGGACTATGATTACTAGTAATTACCGTCTTTTTATTATCTAGCCTACAAATTCGCCAAATAGTTTGTTGCAAAATAAAAATAAACGAAAGCAAATAAAAGTGGAAGAGGCAACTAAGAACACGAAGGATATTAGATACACTCGGATTGGAAGATGATGAATATAAATGTGCTTGAATATGAATCCCTCTAGAACGTCATTGTGATTTTACCAAAATGAATACAACCATAACCCTTAAGTTTTAACCATCCCTTAACATATTTTCATGCTTCATGGACCGTAGGCATTCCTAAATTAAGTTAAACCCTTTCTCAAGGCGAAAAACTAGGAGGGAAAAGTCGATCAAATGACTTGTAGAAGCTTATGAAAACTTATTTGATTAGAAAAACATGATCTCTATAAATATATAAGACATTTGAAAACGACAGAATCATGTAGGTGATGAATTTTTCATTAAAACGTTTTATCGAACACTTGGTGGACGTCAAAAATTGAAGAAGATATATATAGCTCTTGTAAATGTAATCAAGCCAAGTTTTCATCACCAAAAGCAATTTTACAAATATAATCCAACAACAATCATCATTCACAACACAATTATATAAGAATTCCATCAATATAACAAGTAGAAGCATTTTCTCAAGGGTTCAACCAAATTGAGATAAAAAAGAGTAGAATTCTTACCATTTAATCGGTGAGGATGAGTAACAATGATGATAAACGAGCAATATAATCCCCAAAATATGTAATTTATGCAACAAAACTCATTTGAAGTGAATTGTGTGTGAAATTTGCAAAGGGGGCGAAAGTAGAGTGAAAGTAACCAAAATGGCAGAGTATGAGAACAGAAATGATTTTAACCAAAAATCTGCAGTGGGCGACCGGTCCAGGCTGAGGGCGACCGGTCGGCCTCAGCCCTGGCAGCCCACTGGTTCGTTCTGTTTTGAAAGTTTGAAGTTTGAACCAAAAATCCAATTTTTCGCCCTAAGTTTTAAAAACGTGCAAAATGCAAACTTAAACCTCATTCAATATACATTATGTCATAATTAAGCTCGAAATGATGGTAAAAGACTCGGCGGTAAACGGTGAAAAACAACTGTCCGCGAGTTATCCTTGAGACAGAATTAAACACATCTCAATTTTTCGTTTTTAGAAACACAATCCCTTAAAAAAATATCGAATCTCAATATGTTTAGTTCGATTATGACGAACCATATTTTGAGAAATTGTAATCACCGGACTTGTTATCCCGAGAAAATATGAAAGTTTTAAAATTTTGGATATTCAAGCCATAAGAAGAAGTGTCTTTCAAGTATTTGAAATTTTCTTTTATTGGCACTTTAATGAGATTCGTTGGGATAGTTTTGAAGTCGAGCATATAGATATAAGGCACAGAGAATGTCGAGTCTAAAGGAATAAGAAAAGTTAATGAACATACCTCGAATATGTTTGTCAATCAATATGCCTTCCTCAACCTTTGTCAAACTTTACATTGGTAGCCATAGAGGTTGAGATGATTCTTCCTTCTTCAATGCCTAACTTCTTCAAAGGTTCTTGTGTATGCTTTGGTTGTGAAATATAACCACCTTCATGACATTGTTCAACTTGAAATCCAAGGAAGAAATTGAGCTCCCCCATCATGATCATCTTAAATACACCTTGCATCAACTTAGAAAACATCTTGTACAAAAATTTATTAGTAGCACCAAATCAACTTAAATTTGCACTAATAAGTAATCTTGCCCTTTTTTTTTCAAAAACAAAGAGAGTAGTTTCAACTTTACCTCTTGTAAAATCATTTTGCAAAAGAAAATATCTAAGTCTATCATATCATACACGGGGTGCTTGTTTTAAACCAAACAAGGCCTTTTATAAAAATCATTTGGCCTAGAAAAAAAATTTCAAACCCTGGTTGTTTTACATAGACTTCTACTTGAATAAAACCATTTAGAAAAGTGGATTTAACATCCATTTGGTAAAGCTTGAAATTTTCTTAAAACAAGAATGGGCAAGTAAGATGCGAATAGCTTCAAAAACATGCTATGGGTGCAAATGTTTCATCAAAATCAATACCTTCTTTTTGATATTACCTTTGAGCTACTAACCTTGCCTTGGTCATTAAGCTTGTTCCAAAATACCAAAAATTTCTGCAAAGTCTTAACAAGATGTCTTTGCACAAGAGCATAATAATATCGAATAATAGATATACAATAACAAGTAACACATACTATGCTTTCAAACAACTCATCAAGAGTTTCATAAAACATGTAAGTTCAAATAAGCTTATAGGAAGCTATATAAGGTCTCTTTTGACATTTGAGAAATTCGAGAGCATATAGTTGAGACCTCTTTTAAAAGAAGCATTTGAACAAGAGTTTAGACAAAAATGAATGTGAGCAATCAAATGCATACTTTTGAGATAAGGATGAAAATCAAAAGTTTTATCAAAACAAAATGTAATCATTTACAAGTCTAGGATAAAACAAGCTTTATCGAATAGTGCCTTTTTAAAAATCAAAAAAAATCCTCTTAATGGCACTTATATGAAATACTATGAAATATCTTGAAAAGTAAGCATATAGGCATATGGCAAAAATATATCGAGTCTATAAAATGAATAACAACAGTGAGCGTACCTCGATAGTTTATGTCTCTCTTGTTAAATAAATAGTAGATAACCATTTATGAAGATACATAAAACCTACACAATTCTTAAAACAAATCTTGCACAAAAGCATAATGGTACAAGTGTAGGCTAAGCAATAAGAGATGTCACAAATATGCTTATGCTATATAAATCCATAAGAGATAATAAAGCACATTAGCCTTAATAAATGCACAAGAGTTTTTATAAGCATCATATAAGGTCTCCTTTTTAAAAAACTTTTAAAAACACAAATATATATTGAAGACCTTAATTTTAAAAATATTTTGAAAAATCATTTTACAATTATGACACAAATAAAAGCATGCATAATAATAAATAAAATGAATATTTAAATGGGGAGATACGGTTTACCAACTTCGCCATTTCCATGGGTTGTGTCTTTCCCATTGTTGATGATATCTTCCCCTTTGAAAATCATCTTGTTGATGATAATTTCTCCAATTGTTCCATTTTCAAGTATTGTGGCCTTCCCATTGTTGAAAGTGTCTTTCTCTTGGAAATTCATTGTGGTGATGTCTTTCTTTTGATCAAATGAGATGGTCATTTGATGTCTTCTAAGGCGGTGTGAGTTTTTCTTGATTTTTATTCCGCCGGGTACCTAATATGACATTGTTTTGTGGTACCCTCAAGTGTTTGGGTCTTTTGGGATTAGCTTTGAGACTTTTAGGTCTCCAATAATAATTAGAGTTATTTCTAGCCCGACAAGTATTAACTGTGTGACCCTTTTTACCACAATAAAAACAAGTAGTAATTCTAGGAGCATAATGACCAACATGCATAGATACTTGATCCTTTTTCATATGATTAACAACATTAGGCTTATGATCAAGTTCTAGTTTCAAATTATCACAATTATGAATATCAACAATTTTGGTCATTTTATTAGTACTCAAGTTGGATTTTGATAAATCCTTTTTCATGCAATTAATATCCTCAACAAGAGTATTATTTTCTTTTTCAAGGTTTCTAACCATGTCAAGTGTGGTGGTGTGAGCACATGATAGTGATTCATAGGAAACAAATAGACTATCCTTATCATTTTTCAACACATTGAATTCCTTTTTCAAATTTTTGTATTTAACAAGTAAGCTTTGGAATTCATTTTGAAGCTCATCAAAATCATTTTGCAAATCACGATAATCATTATGTAATTCATTATCATAGGAAGTAGAAGGTTTAGAACTTACCTCGTTTTCTTCGAAGCCCATAAGACAACGTTCGTTTCCATCGTCGTCGGAAGTTGTAGTAAGCTCATCCCATGTTGTTGGGTTTGATGTTGTACCCATTTGAGAAGTATATGATTTTGAGTTGCTCCTTTCATTTGCATATACTTCTTCTAACTTTCTCCATACTTCATGTGCCGATTTAATTCCTACAAGATGATCATATTCCAAAATGGTAAGTGAACAATAAATAATATTAAGAGCTTTACCATTTAAGGAGATGATTTTCTTCTCTTCATCATTGAGCTCCTTGAGGACTTTGGAGGTGTGTGGTGTATCTTTTATCAGAATAAATTCTCCATTGACGATCGTGTTCCAAATATCGAATCCGCAACCTTGTAGATAGCATTCCATTCTTTCTTTCCAAAATGTATATTTTTTGGAGTCAAATAGTGGTGGCTTGGTGGTGGAGGCGCCAGTAAGGTAGACTTTATTCGTAGCCGATGATTGTTCCTCTTTACTCGCGAAGTGGAACGAGCTTGCCAAAGAGTTTGGCTCTGATACCACTTATAAGTCCAAGCGGCTACGATAATCTAGATGGGGGGTGAATAGATTGTAAGTCCAAGCGGCTACGATAATCTAGAGGGGGGGTGAATAGATTATCTCCATCTTTTCGATTTTACCCTCTTTTTCGAACAAAACAAGCCAAAACAATAGAGAAGGTGCGGAATGTAAACAACACACGCCGATTTATAGAGGTTCAACCCACCTAGGGCCTAATCTCTACCACCCCAAAGATATCGGGATGGATTTCAAAAAGAAAAAGAATTTTATTAATTACCAAAATTAATACAACACCAACTTACAACAACACCTTGAAGAGCACCACACTCTTCTTCAACACCACCTTTGAGATTACCACAATCTCTCTTGAAGATTACCACAATCTCCAATGGCACCTTGTGAAGATTACCACAATCTTCTACCTTGAAGAATACCAAATTCTTCAACACCTCAACACGAAGATTACCACAATCTTCTTACACCTAACACCTAGATCACCCAAGTGTGTTCTTACCACAAGAACACTCACAAAGATATCTTGTGTTGAATGATTACCCAAAAATTCAAGATTACAACTCGATAATGAATTATACAATAGAGTGCAAGTGTAATCAAGAATAGCCTAGACCTCAAGGATGTGAAAGTGATAAGCTAGGCAAAATTACAACAAGAATAATAACTATGAAGAACAAGTGTTTGCTTGAAGTGTATCTTGTTGTGTTGTATCTCAATTGTTGTGTGGGTTGCTCCAAAACTTCCTCTATTTATAGGAGATGATTGATCAAGCATAGGCTCCTCTTGGGGATTGAAAATCAACAGAAAAATACAATTAAAATCAAGAATATAGCTGTTAGAAATCAATCCCACATTTTAAGGAAAGTTTGTCTGCTGTCAAACGGTCAGAATTTTGCTGTCAAAAGATAGGGCGACCGGTCGCACAGAAATAGACGTTTGAAAAATACACAGCAAAATAACACTGGGCGACCGGTCGACGTGGACTCGATGGCCGACCTCATCCCCAACCGTCCCCCTCATGGATTTTCAAAGAGCAATTGTTCTGTTTCAATTTTTGCTCCCAGGTACCGGTCGACAGGGGGTCGACCGGTCGACGTCACCGGTCGACCTGGTCTTTTTCAAGTCCGTCTCATTTTTCTGTTCCAAAATTCATCTTCAGGTACGGGTTGCCCTCTACGGCGACCGGTTGACCTCGAGATTTAAATGTTGTCCGATTTTTTTTTAAAATAAAACTCAAGAAATACTCCAAAATTTAGTAAAAATATTTTAAACCAATCGGGAGTATTTAGACAACATTTAGGAACCTTGTTTTGAAGTAAAAACTTATAAACATAAAATCATTAAAAGTGTTGTCCAATTTTATCTAAAATAAAACTTGAAGAAATACTCCGGAAAATATTAAAACCATTTTAAATCATTTAGGAGTATTTGACAACAATTAAAAACATTGTTTTGGTGTAAAAATAAAATCATCAAAATTAAGATAAAAACATGTATCAAACATAGATTATCTCCATCTTTTCGATTATTCCCTCTTTTTCAAAAAACAAATAAGCCAAGACAATAATAAAGGTGCGGAAGTAAACAACACGCGTCAATTTATAGAGGTTCAACCCACCTAGGGCCTAATCCTCTACCACCCCAGATATCCGGATGGATTTCAAAAGGAAAAATGATTTTATTAATTACCAAAATTAATACAACACCTTATAACATCACCTTGAAGAGCACCACACTCTTCTTCAACACCACCTTTGAGATTACCACAATCTCTCTTCAAGATTACCACAATCTCCAACGGCACCTTGTGAAGATTACCACAATCTTCAACCTTGAAGAACACCAAATTCTTCAACACCTCGAAGAGCACCACACTCTTCAATAAGAAGATCACCACAATCTTCTTGCACCTATCACCTAGATCATCCAAGTGTATTCTTACCACAAGAACACTCACAAGGATGTCTTGTGTTGAATGATAACCCAAAAAATCAAGATTACAACTCGATAATGAATGATACAAATTTGAGTGCAAGTGTAATCAAGAAATAGGCCTAGACCTCAAGATGTGAAAGTGAAAGACCTTAGGCTATTACAACAAGAATAATAACAATGAAGTACAAATATGTTTGCTTGAGTGTATCTTGTTGTGTTACAGTATTTTCTCTTGTAGTTGTGCTTCAAATCTTCCTCTATTTATAGGAGATGATTGATCATTGATAGGCTCTTCTTGGGAACTGATTTCTACAAAAAAATTGCAATTAAAATCAAGATTATAGCTGTTAGAAATCAATCCCACAAATTAGGGAAAAGTTGTCTATTGCACAACGGTTAGAATTTTGCTGTCAAACCATAGGACGACCGGTCGCGCACAGATAGAGATTGAAAAGATAACACAGCAAAAATCAACAGGGGCACCGGTCCAGGGGGGTCGGACCGGTCGGCATAGGGTCCGACCGGTCGCCCACCCCTTGGGCCGGTCGCCCTTCCCCAAAATTACATTTCAGTGCGTTCCGTAATGTTTCCAGGTACCGCTCGCCTTCAAGGTCGACCGGTCGACCTCCGGGGGTTTCTCAAACGTCTTGTTTCTATTTCAAAACTCATCTCCAGGTACAGGTTGCCCTATAAGGCGACCGGTTGAGCACGAGACAAAAGTGTTGTCCAATTTGTATCGAAAATAAACTTCAAAAAATACTCCAAAAAATTAGTAAAAATATTTTAAACCGATCGGGAGTATTTGGACAACATTTAGAAATATTGTTTTGATGTAAAAACTTATTAACACACAATCATTAAAAGTGTTATCCAATTTTTTATCGAAAATAACTTTGAAGAAATACTCCGGAAAATTAGTAGAAACAATTTAAATCATTTAGGAGTATTTGGACAACATTAAAAATATTGTTTTGGTATAAAAACAAAATCATCAAAATCATGATAAAACCATTTATCAAACAATTCTAATATTTATAGGCAGCGAATTTCTTTTTGTCTAGATTATTAAGATTTTGAAAATATTGTAAAATCCAGCTAAATAAAAATAGGATATTCGAGAATCGGTCAAAAGGAATTTCAATATAGATGGTAAAATATAGTATGCAATCAGTCAAAAGGAATTTTCGAGCACTTTAAATGGTATCAGGAATATAATTACCGGTTAAGTTTTTAACTATGCAATGGATATTTAGTATCGCAATTTTGTTTTGATTTTAATTCCTTTTGCACGAAATATTTGATTATTCTGAAATTCAGAAATCGGATCTCGTACAATTATGAAACAATCAAATTATTTATGGTATTTATGTTATATTCGATCTGTACAATGTTCTATTCCAGTTGTAATACAACACAAAAGAGCAATCAAATTTTTTATGGTATTTATTTAATATTAGATTTGTACAATTCCAAAATCGGTTGATATACAACACAAAACAACAATCAAATTATTTATGTTATTGTTTATATTCGACCGCACAATTTCGGACCACTTACTCAGAAATCAGACCGCATTCATTAATCAATGAAAAATCAGGTCACAAAATTTTAATGAGGTCGAACTTTCTTATTTTATAAATATTCTACATGCAAACCGAAATCGCGCATTAAATCGGTGAAAAAAACAGATCACAAATTTTTAATAAGGTCAAATTTTCCTAATTTATAAACAGTCTTCATACAAACCGGAAGTCAGCACTATATTAGCCAAAAAAAAAGTCCCAAAAATTTTTAGCAATAGCGTTTAGGCGGGAAAAAAAATAGAAACCATTTTCCTGTTATATATATATATATATGCCTTTTTCTAAATTAATGTGAGTTATTTAACGTAGATTTTTTTTCTAATTAACTGAATCTAGTATTTTCTCTTACTATATGAATGTTGAGCTTTCCCCTAATTAGTTGAATATAAGGTTTTGCTCAAGTTGTTTCATATACGTGATTTAATTATTATGATATGTGCTTACGTTTATTCTCGTATTTAATGATATGTTGCATCACTTAGGTTCATGCATCATGTCAATGTATGTTCTTAGCATTTCATGAGCATCCTAATATTAAGTGAAGTCAAGTCTAAATTGAATTAATAATATTTTTCAAAAAAATTGGTGCACATTGTTTTATGATGTTGGAGTGAGTGGGAAATGGGCGCGGGGGACCGACGTTCCGACAATGTACCGCTTGCGGTTAATTTAATGTTCAAGAAAATGGTATTCGGGCAAAATGAAAAGAAATGGGCCTTCGGACAAAATGTTAATCGTGTTCCAAATAACAAGGCCCACTGCGACCCTGAATAGAAAAATGTGCCACCAAGTGAACTCGCGTCTTAAAGAATGTTTTAAGTAAAAAAAAATGAAAAATTTTGAAGTAAATATTATAATATTACATTAGGCATGTATTCATGCATGAGATTACTTGTTGAGTTTCTTTAAGCTCAACCCATAAATGTTTAATATTTTCAGATGAGAACCCTGATGAGGAAGGAGATGGCGTAGCGCAGTGACTCGCGAATCCACGTCTTTCATGATTTTCATGTCTTTCAAGTTTCTAAAAAAAAAAAGAGTTTGAATTTTATTTTCTATTTGGATGTTGACTGTCATTTTCATTTCATTATGGGTGTTTCTGGATTTATAGTTGTTTCAATTATTAGTCTTTATTTCCGTTGTAAACTTTGAAATGAAGTAATAAAATTATTATTCCGTATTTTAAGAAATCTTTAAAGTATTTATATTATAATTATTTATTTTCGCATTAAAATTCAATAAGCTTGAAAGTAGTACATTTTGTGGTATCAGAGCAGAGGCTTTTAAAATCGGTTCTGTAGACTTCAAAAAAATTTCTTTAGAAAATATTTTTAGTCAAAAAGTTACGGATTTTAAGTCGCGCTTCGAGCATCTCCCTCCGCAATTCGGTAATCACTTACGATATAGTCAAAAAATCGATTCCATTTTGTTTCCCTTGAATTGGATGATATTACCAACTTCGAAGGTGAGAAAACAAAACCAATAAACAAATAAGAAACAAGAAGAAAAGACCATCTCCCTATGCAATTCTACTTTAAATTCGATGAACCAGGAGAAAAAATGATTCATGCAAGACTCGGACAAGATGTCTAATGCATAAGACTTTTAATTTCTGCGGCAAACTCGCACCCTACAAAAATCAACATCATATACTCAAATCGTCGGTTGATGATGCTACTCATTTATCGAGAAGAAATTGCTACTCATCGCCCAAGTTAAACCCGAGAAAATCCCACGCCTTAACGAGTAGGAGGCCACGCAAAACCACCATTCCATTGACGACAAAACTTTATGCCGCCGCCGAACCCAAGCCTCGTTGATGAAATGGAAGTCGCAAATATCCAATGGAGTTTTTCAAGAGCTCAACCAAATTACAGGTCAAGCGTTTGAAGCCAAGGCGCTTTGTTTTGATATTTGGTCGGTTAAAATATTGGCACGCCACGGATTGGGTTTGAGTTTGATATTGGGGCTCGTCTCACATATTTAGATCATGAAACGAGTCTCATAAGAGACTCACTCTTTATGTTTTGGGATTCATCCTACCCTGTCCTTGTGAAGTCATTCTTGTGAAAGGTGAGCATGGTACTGTAAAATAAATAATAACATGAAAATATATATATGAACACACACACACGAACCCAATACCTAATCATGCAAATATATATATGACTCCACGGTGACATTCGGAGAAGCGACAACATAAAATACATTGTCAAAGATCAGCCTCTAAGGCGAATGACCGAGAAATACACACATTGCTACAATGACATCATCGTGTAGAACCATCTCGGAGCGCAGGAATAGGTAAAATTATCGTCATATACAAAATTCAGCCCTACAAGCTCCAAGAGCCGTCCAATTCCTCAAGCTAAGCTTCATTCCTTTTGACTCCTCGGCAGGGAATATTTTATCAGCATGGATGCATGTATCACCCTCCACAAGTGTCAGCACTTCAATGCATAGCTGGAGCTCAATCGATAAATTATTGCTAAACCACATAGTGGTGGTATATGGAGTTATGGACCAACTACTTATACAGACTGTTTGATTTTCACATTCTCAGCCTCACCATTTCGGTTGACTTCCTTGATAAAAGTCCTCAGACAGCCATTAATAATACGAGGCGCTGCCCCATCACAGAACCGCTTTGCAAGGTCAACAGCCTTCAAGAACAAGACACTTATTGTGTGTTAACACATTTGTTGAGCACAAGGATAAGCAATGATTGACAAGCTTCTCATTTGGAAAATAAATTAGCAACAAAAACAGAGCATATTTGAATTACTCGAGCTAAAATATCCTTCATGCATGTCACTCCTTAATTGACTCCAGAATAACATTTCTCAAAATATCATAAGCTTAACAAAAACATATATCTAACCTCTGCATGAAGTGAATTAAAAAAGAGCT
The DNA here is from genome assembly GCA_016081115.2 of Rehmannia glutinosa. Taxonomy (NCBI): domain Eukaryota; kingdom Viridiplantae; phylum Streptophyta; class Magnoliopsida; order Lamiales; family Orobanchaceae; genus Rehmannia; species Rehmannia glutinosa. The sequence continues at coordinate 35,968,850 of CM071924.1, read as the reverse complement.
TGTAAATTGTCAAAACGTTCAGGGACCTTGTTGAAGTTCCAATGGAGAAAATCAGAAAACAGGCCTTTAAAAAAATTCACAGGTATTGGGCACGCTATCTGTTTCTTGAAAAAAGATGAGAAAGATTAACCAACCTCATTAATGACTATTTGGTGCCTTGTACCAAGAACCGCAATTTCAGACATTGCTAAGTGAAGAATTGAAAACTCCAGGATTCGGCCAGCTGGCTGGTTCTGAAATAGAACAGCAGAAATAAGAAGAATGATTTCCATTATCTTTGATTGAGAATTCAAATTACATTTTAAATTTATTTCCTTTAGCAGCTTGTTTATTTTTGGTTGTTTCAAATTATGATTTCATTTCCTTTTTAGTTTGTAGCCTGATTGCAGATTTTGTGTTCTTTCCTTATGTAGTAATTAGCTTGCAATTCCCTACTATATAAAGGGACCTTTTATTCAATAAAAGGCAGACAAGAATTAAGGAAAAACAAAGGAGAAGGAAAACTCTCAAACAATTCCACTTTGTTCTTTTTAGTTGTGTATTTCAATAATCTTTGTCATTTCATTTTCGTCCACAAGCATAGCTAATCCCATTCCATCTTCCAAAAAATTTGAACGCCCTTTGAGCGAGCTTTTGCAAAGGATCATAACACTAGACTGAGTTCCCCTCCAAAAGATAGCTGTAGTATACACTATACAGACAATTTAAAGTGTGGGATATTTATTACTGAGTTTGGTTTTAGAATCAGAGTTTGACACTTTGACTAACTCCGCAGATATTAGAATCATGGTCGAAATGATTAATAACTACCATAGTAACATCAACATCAAAAGAATATACTCCTATGCATAACAAATTAATGACCTGTCCATACTGAGCTAATGAAATAAGTTTTATCGGAATAACACAGCTCTTTTGCAATTACTGAAGATGTAAACTCATCCCAACATAACCAGCACTACTAGTACTCCATCAACTGTGTTATATTTCCTCAAATTGAAACTGCAGTAACAATGGAATAGTGGATGTTTTAGTTACTCACTTCACCTTTTATAGTTCTTACATGCAATAAAGGCTGAAATTGTATTTAATCACAAGATCCCTTTAATCAACAGAGGGCACCATAATAGTATGAAGATAGGATAATGAGAGCATGAGCAGTAGCACCGCGCGCACACATGCACACACACACACACACACACACATATATATATATGGAGTTGAATTCACAAATGACCAAGGGACATCTAATGTCACAAAATTAAACTGTAATTGATCATTCATCACTAAACTGTGAGTGTCACTCAGTACTTATTTGAAAGCTGAATGTTCAAGAGGACAATGATTGAAACAGTTATTTGTTCCTTGGTGGTTGAGTGCTGCTTATAGTTATAGGCAGTCTTTTGCAGCAAATTAGAAGGAAAAAACACATAAAGGGATTTATATATATCAAAGAGTGGAAATCAAACCTTCCAATTACTGGGTGCAGTTTTATCAATTGCAAGCACATTACTGTCCCACTTCTCTGCCACAGCTACCAAAAGTTTTCGGGTAAATCTGTAATGTATAGATACGGTTACATCAACTGACTTCTGTTACAGTGTCTGGAGACAACTACATATACATGGCAAAGCACATAACTTAATCTACAATGAAGTGGCTTACCGCAAAATTAATTTGCTGTACACCAACTTTGGAGGTGCTGAAAGAACTTCGGCTTCTGAGAGAAGGAAGCTATGTAGTTAAATCTTGCTCTTTGAAAAAAATCCAACCACAACTTGTGATAGAGTACATGTGCAATGCATATGCATGTAATATGCATACACATGCATAAATATATACATGCAAAGAGACGGAGTTTAACATAATTCACATAGATCAAGACTAGCTTGCTAGGAAGTAAACTAGCAAAGCACAATAAAGAAAAATAAACTAGTATAATCTTGAAATCTTTTTATTTGTACTTTAAAGCTATAACCTGGACTGAAATAACTTCCCCTTTAAAGGCTAATGAACATTGAGCACCACATGTCACTTAGCATGACTCTAATACTGGAAGTAGCTACACACCAAAGTCTAGTCAGATAATTTACGGGATATGCCCTTACTAATTCTAAAGGGCCTTGACACACACATCACACACATGTGTGTGTGTGTGTACAGATGTAATTCATCTTTCCCTAAAAAGAAAATTTTATACACGCCAAGAGGCATAACTCTACAAGACTATACACATGGCATATCAACTAAGTTAATACTGTAGACATGAATTACCAATGTCAGACTCCTTTTGATCATTTCGCGAAATCTCATCAGCTTCTTCAGCCGTCTCCGTGGTAACTGGAGGCCCGCCAAAGCTCATATGATCATACTCCATCAAAGCCTCCTTATCAAACTCATATCCAGTTTCTGAAGGGAATAACAAGCTAAAGAATTACGTTCTTTTTCTCCTCTCCAAGTAAAATAACATATAAATAAGCAGGCCCACGAGATTACGAATGATTGCGAATTAAAATACAAAAAAAGTGAAGAAAATGCTCTAATAACCTTTTCTGGCATTCAGTCTTTTCTCAAAAAGTCGAACTGGGTCAGAACCGTCTAAACAAGCCGCGTATAGAATCAACCTAAGAGATATAATGACTAACATTTTAGGCAAAAAAGCAGTAAAGATGGAAGAATTATCAATTTTTTAAAAAAAAAAAGTAGATTTAAAAGGACAAGGAAAAAAAGAGGAGATGAGACGAGAAAGCAATTACAGAGCGAGTTCGCGGGCGGCTCTGGGGCTGCAAAATCTGCCACTTTTGTCTATTTTGGGAAGCATATCTTTAGAATTGGAAATTCCATTTAGGGAATCTAGTGTAGGATTCTCAACAACCTGACTAATTGTGAGAGGAGAACTCCTGGGGCAGGAAAAGAGCACGCGGGGCCATTGGGGGAACGAGGTACCATAGGAAAACCTAGCAGATGAGGTTTTTGGAGAATTAGGGATGAAACCGAAACGGGTTTTGGTGGAGTTAAAGGACGATGGATAAGCAAAAGAGGACGAGTTGAGGACAGAGCCTGCCTCCATCTTTGCCGTTGAGTGAGCAACTCACTGTCCAAATTTCTTATCCTTTAGCATTAGGAAAAAAGATAAAAATAACTTCGGAGAAAATTGCACTTATAATCCCACTAGATTTAGTAGTTGTAGTTTTAGTTCCAAAATTTTAAAATGATTTTAAATTTTAATGCAAAAATGGTTTAGTCAAGCCGTCAATTAACCTATCAATGCTGTCAAATAGAATTTTTGGAGGGAAATGGTAGCCTAGTTGAGTTTTTGGAAGGAAATACGATCTAGAAGGCTTAGGGAGCGATTGGATGTGAGAAAATTCCATTTTCGCTCATTTGGATAAATCTTTTAACCAAATATGTGATTGTTTATCAAAATTTCAGAAAATATATTATTCTCCTACTTTCACTTTTTCTCATTTTTATCTCTTATCAATCACATCTACATATTTTTTCACAAAAAACTAATCATTATTACACATTCTCCCACAAATTTAACTATTCACTCACTCACACATTTCTTACTACCAATCATATTCAATCATTATTTACTATTTATAAATCAAATCAACTTTCATCTTTATTTTTTCGTCTCACATCCAATCACACTCTCAAAATTCATCTTTTTTCTTCCAAATTTTTTTTCACCACTATTCTCTAGCAAAATGAAATTTTCAAAATGAAAGCATATTCAATCGCGCCTTTAAAAGCCTTTTTCTTTTACACAAAAACTCTGTCCCGGCCTAATCGTCTAATCCGGTCCGACTGTTAAACGGATCGACCGGATCCGGTGGTATTTTCGTAATATTAAGCGGTGGTGTTTTAGTAGTTTTCGGGAGTGTCGGTATTAGCGGGTCTTCCGAAATGTATTAGTCGCCCTTCTAAAAAAGTATTAGCGATTCTTCCGAAATGTATTAGTAGTTCCCCAAGAGTTTTTTTTTAGTATTTCTACTAAATATACTCCCGAAATGTATTAGCAATCCCTCAAAAAGTATTAGTAGTTCCTCGAAAAGTATTAGTAGTTCATTGAAATAAATTAAATTTTTCTCTCGAAATGTATTAACAAATCCTTCCGAAAAGTATTAGTCGTCCTTCTATAATGTATTAGCGATTCTTGAAATGTATTAGTAGTTCAGGAATATAATTAAATTTTTCTCTTGAAATGTATTACCAAATTCCTTTCCGAAATGTATTAGTCGTCCTTCTAAAAAGTATTAGCGATTCTTACGAAATGTATTAGTAGTTCTCAAGAGTTTTTTTAGTATTTCTACTAAATATACTCTGAAATGTATTAGCAATCCCAAAAAAAGTATTAGTAGTTCCTCGAAAAAGTATTAGTAGTTCATTGAAATAAATTAAATTTTTCTCTCGAAATGTATTAACAAATCCTTCCGAAAAGTATTAGTCGTCCTTCTATAATGTATTAGCGATTCTTCGAAATGTATTAGTAGTTAGGAATATAATTAAATTTTTCTCTTGAAATGTATTACCAGTCCTTAAAATGTATTAGTCGTCCTTCAAAAAAGTATTAGCGATTTTTCCAAATGTATTAGTAGTTTCAAGAGTTTTTTATTATTTCTCCTAAATATACTCCTGAAATGTATTAGCAATCCCTCAAAAAAGTATTAGTAGTTCCTCGAAAAAGTATTAGTAGTTCCTTGAAATAAATTAAATTTTTCTCTCGAAATGTATTAATGATCTTACGAAAAGTATTAGTCGTCCTTCTATAATGTATTAGCGGTTCTTCCGAAATGTATTAGTAGTTCCCACGAATATAATTAAATTTTTCTTCCAAATGTATTAACAAATCCTTACGAAAAGTATTAGTCGTCCTTCTAAAAAGTATTAGCAGTTCTTCTAAAATGTATTAGTAGTTCCATGAAGAGTTTTAGTATTTCTCATGAATATACTCCCAAAAAATATTAGTAGTACTCCCAAAAAGTATTAGTAATCTCTTTAAAAAGTATTAGTAGTCAGTTGAAATGCTTTAAAATTGATTCAGTCAATTCAACAAACACTTAGGTGACATAGAAAAATGCATTTTTTAAAGAATAATGGTTGAATCAATTTATTTCTTTCATCATCGCTGCAGGACATATGCAAAAGCTAAAGTTATAAATGATTCCAAATCATAAATCATAAATTATCATGCTCCACTCATACTTATGCTATCACAATTATGTTTCTCTTTCGTTTCCTGGTTGCTATAAACTTTTTCTCTTCTTTTTTCATCTCTCTAGATGAGAGATTTTGTGAGCGGACTTCCATCTTGTTGAGGATGGTGGCGCCATCATTCGTGTCATGACTTCTCCAGATGAGGTGAAAATCATCTTGTACATGCCCTCGGGCCGAGGTGGTTGGTTCGACGACATTCACTACAGATTGGGCCGCTGCTATGTTCGCCGTGCGGATGTCATCTTTCTGCTTGTTGTCAACGAACGTCTCTGTCGACTTCCCCTTGGACTTGAATACAATATCAAATTTTGCTAAGAGACTGTACACAATCTTTATGGTATTTTTGTCATGGATAATGAAGAACCGGTTGCAAGCAGAGGATGAGCGAGAGAGAGAGGGCGAGACTCATCTGTGGACTGTGGGTTTTTTCATACTTGTATGGGTATGAGAGTGGGTCGATGGATCGGGTTAAAATTAGATCTGTCTAACGGATTAGATCCGTTAGACCGTCTGACAGGAGACCTCCTCTTTCTTTTATATTTCTTCCATATTCTGGTGTCTCTACCTACAAATCAAAAGAAAAAATTAGAAAAATAGGTTATTACTTCTCATTCTCGCAATCTAAAAAGTATTGCGGTGGATTCGATTGGTTGCGGACTTCGTGGACAAATGAAAGTCTGGGAAGAACATATCATTGTTATCCTAACTCCCTTAGCGGTGATGGTGGTGGGTTTTACGACGGGAAGACATCCCAATGTGTACAAGATCAATGACAATAATCCTTGGGGTGTTGCGGAAAATTAATAAGTTGGATATCGAAATTAAAGAGTTGCAAGAAAGGGAGCATAAAAGTGAATAATATGGTAAAAGATATTGCACAACTAAGGAGGGAGAGAAATATTGTATTGATGTTACTTGGACTATCTTGGTTGTCCTTGGTGTTGAATTGGTTCTTCTAGGCAAAATATTGTCGTGTTTTGGCCAATGCTTTTTTGTTCTATTTATGAGTGTCATGTTCTTATAGCCATTGGTTTTTAAATTTTTGTTATGGTTGGTTTGAATTTTGGTACGAATGTATTAAGGAAATTTGACGTTATGTTATGTATTAATTTTCGTGCTTCATTAACAACAAACTACCAGCAAATAACACAAAGGAAAACAAACTCAAGCAATTTCAGACTTTGTCGGATGAAGATAGATATAAACTCGTGATATGGCATCTATTAAGCCAACTTGGTCCTAATAAATCTGAGACGAATAAGAAGCTAAATCGAGTGAGTAAGAATGGTTGTTAAGCTAGACTACTGAGTTCCCATCCCCGTTCATATTGCCTAATAGGCGATAGCTCGCCTATAGGGCCTCAGTTCTACCAATAGGTCTCAGCTTGTCCATTCTACTTTAGCTTAGTCTTATAACGTGAGGCCCGAGGCAGATTGATCTGGTAGTTAAATCCAAGAAAACCCATGATATAAACTAGAATCACTGAGCAGATACGAAAACAAGACACTGGTAGGATACTTTGGATAAGGAACGAAGATATTTGCTAAACTTCCTTATATTGTGAATATATGCCCTATCGAAAAAAGGTAATAAGATTGTGAGGGATTGCATTAATCTCGTGTATAATTTATAAGTATCTAAGAGTTAATTACACACATTTATCACATATTGGTATGCAAGCAAGAGAATTGGAGAAAAATCGGATAATTCTAAATGTCGGTCCATTCATGCACACTAACTCGAGTCTTTGAATGATTTAGTAGGCAAATTGATTTTCATTACTAAGATCTACTAAGGTCAAACTAGGAAAGCAAACACATTTACAGACTATTTATATTTGTGTAGAAAAACTTAAAGTGAGAACTTACCTCACAGCGGAAGCAGATTTTGATCGTTGGTGAATACTAGAGTTGTCGGTTTTTGTTCACGCCCCAAATCCATAGTTTACGATTGATGGCTTACAACCCAACGTGAGAAAATAAAAGTTTGTGTATGTGATAAATTGATCATTAGAAAACTTACTTTCTAACAGAAAAACATTAACTTTGCTGATATATATAGTACATCCAAAATCTATTCAAATCCACAAATTAATTAACGAAATTAATAGGATATATAACAACCACCATAAATGTGACTATTTCATGACATCCATCGTAAATATGACTGTTTCATACTAGTCATTATAAAGGTGATCGTTTCATAATGGTTACAATATTTGTGGCATTAGATTACAATACTCCAACTCAGCCTCATAAACCTACTTAGTCGCATAAGCCAAAGATGCAATTACACAACTTCATACCCAAAAATCTCTCACGCCTCATACAGGAAATGGAGCTTGCGACCAAAATTAACAAGTAGTGCTATATTAAGTCACCATCTAACTAACATAAAACTTTCATACTTACGGAACTCCTAACCATTCAAGACATTACCAAGAGCATACACAGTCCTTGTATGCTATAAAATATATCATGAAGTTATATACTTAAATGACTGTCCAGGCTGATATAATAAAGTCGAGACAATCATTTCTTAGACATTAGTGAAAATTCATCTCAACTTGACTGGTTCTTAACATGCTCCACTGAAGTAGCAACATCAAATCTTAATTTCATAACACAATTCTAAGTCAAAGAGTATCGTACAAGGGTGAACACATAAATCCATATGATTAACATTGTGATGAAGTAGGAAATCATTCAAAGCTCCTATAACAGTCATCGAAAAGTATACACAATATGATATGTGTATCATAACATAGCTCTCACTGCGATGGGTGTGCCACTCTACTATGTTACGTGAATCTTAAGTCTAGATACTACTCAAGTATCTAACTGAGCCATGCGACTAACATACTCAATATTGATCTAACATTCGAGATTCGGCTTTTTAAGGCTTTAATACGACACTGGGGACATGTCGTCCAGAGTCTTATCTTAGATTTACTAAGGCGACTCTAAGAACAACTTATCTTTTATACAACACAAGTATAAAAATAATCTTTATTATACACACTTAGTGCTAATGTGGCCTAGTCTTATCCTGCATGCTACTTAAGCGTCAAAACGGTTGCCTATGTGAAAAAGGCTAACTACACTTATAGTCTTCCCATCCCTGTAAGTGGCTTCATGCCTTCCGCCACCACTCGAACCCAGGACCTCCATGCTAAGTAATGAGTTCTAAAAGTGTAAGTTCCCTCCTCCCAACTCATTAAAAAATTACTCTAACGCTAAGTACATTTGAAGTATAAAGACATTCTTAGATCAAATTGGAATTTTGTTTTTCTTTTTTGTTCTGTCTATTGAATTGGTTTTCATTTGCTCATTTTTTTTTCACTTATAGGCTCTTTATATATTTTCACTTTGCTTAATAAAAAAGAAAGAAATAAAGAAATAAATCTCTTTGCCGGATTACTGGATATGATCTTCTATTCCAAATTCGAGTTTCATCTTCTATTCCACCACACAGATGATTATCATGTGTATAACACTTACCATATTAATTTCAAACATAAATTATGGGGAGAAGGCCTCTTGTAGGACCGTCTTACAGATCAGTCTGTAAGACGGATCCTACCCGGATCCAGTCACTAAAAAAATCCCATATTATCCGAAAGTTGTGTGATATTTTAAGCATATATCTCTTTCCCTCTCTTCTTATCTCGTGGTCCACGCCAGTACATTTTTTTCTCTCTCTTCTTATTATGTGGTCCATTCCAATAGATCTCTTTATCTCTCTCCTCTTATCTCACATATCTCCTCCAACAAAGCGATAAATCTCATCAGTGATACTTTTGAGCAATAAATATGATAGGCAAAATTGCTTTTTTGGTCCGTTAAGTTGGCTCGATTTCGCTTTTAGTCCTTTAATTTTTATGGGTTGCGTTTGGCAAACACTAACTTTTCTAAACCTGCACATTTAGTCCGATATCAAAATTTCGGGGATATCTTAATATCTTATCCCTAAAGTGCTGAGTTGGGTCATTTTTTCATTAAATGACTATTTTGTCCTCCTTTTTTGGATGGAAACATTGGTCATGTGCATATCACATGACTTGTGTAATATCTCAATAAAATTAAATAATAAAAATAAATATAATATTAAATTAAATTAAAGAAAAAATATGAACATATATTTATAATTTTATATAAAGTTGACAAATATAAAATATATGTTGGACTTTTTTTTAATTTTATTTAAATAAAATAATCTGAACATATATTTATAATTTTCAATTGTAAATAAAATTTAAAAAAATGAAAACAAAATAGAAAAAACATGTATTTACAATTTTCAACAATATATAAAAATTAAAAAAATAGAAACAAAAAAACATATATATCTATAATTTTAAACTGTAAATTGAAATTAAAGAAAAAATAGAAATAGAAGAAATAGAAAAACCAAAAGAAAAAGAAAATAATGTACTTTTTATTTTTCTAGTTTTCCTTAATTTTTATTTAAAGTTGAAAAATATAAAATATATGTTCGAATTTTTTTATTTTAATTTAAAAAAATAATATGAACATATATTTATAATTTTCAACTGTAAATAGAATTAAAAAATAAAAAATAAAAAACGAACAGAAAAATATGTATTTACAATATTCAAATATATGTAAAAATAAAAAAAAATAGAAAAGCAAAAAAAAAACATATATATATCCGTAATTTTCAATCGTAAATTAAAATTAAAGAAAAATAGAAAACAAAAAAAAATATAGACTTACAATTTTCATTGTAAACTAAAATTAAAAAAAATAAAAACAATAAAATAGGAAAAAAATATCTATTTACAATTTTCTACTATAAATTAAATTAAAAAAATAGAAAACAAAAAGACAAAAAAAAAAAAAAAAAAAGAAAATAAATTTCCATTATTTTTATTTTCTATTTTTATTTAATGTTGAAAATATAAAAATATATGTTCGACCATATTATTTAATTTAATTTAAGTTTATTTATTTATTTATTTTACTTAAATTATTATTATTTTTAGTTTTAATTTTCCAAAAATGGGGCAAAATAGTCATTTCAAGGAAAGTTGGTTAAACTCAGCATTTTAGGGATAAGATATCCCCGAAATTTCGAAATCGGACTAAATGTGCAGGTTTAGAAAAGTTATTGTTTGCCAAACGCAACCCATAAAAATTAAAGGACTAAAAGCGAAATCGAGCCAACTTAAAGGACCAAAAAAGTAATTTTGCCAAATATGATACTTTTGGGATATTTTATGATATTTTCACATGTTAAATATTATAAATGTCAAAAGTGTTATTTTTTTCACCAATTAGTGATACTTTTTAGCATTATATGATAGTTTTAAAATGAACAATGATACATTCATATTTTACATATTCCAAAAAAATACACAATGATACTTTTTATATGATTTTTTGATGTAATAACTTATTCATTTGTATTTATAGGTGAAAATTTGGGTTCAGCGGTTGTTTCTAATGACGAAGATCCTATAGAAATCATTGAAAAAGAAGTTTTGGAAAGAGAAAAAAGAAGAGTATTGATGTGTTAGATTGTTCTCAAGCCAAGGAGTTTGGTTCCAAGACTTCTAATGTTCGATTATTTTTAAAGACAAGTTTCTAATGTTTGAAATTGTAAAATCATATTTTTTACGTAATTAGTGATAATTTTTAGCATTAAATATGGTATTTTTAAGATACATAATGACATATCCACATTTAACTTATTCTCAAGTACAGTGTATAAGTTAGGTCACTTTTTAGACAAATAGTAATACTTTTCAGTCTTAAACATGACACTTTTAAGATGCACAATGATACATATTTCATGTTAAACATGCACAATACTCTAACATAAAAATGTGACATTTTTTATGTAATTAATAATATTTCTCAGCATTAAAAGTGATACTTTTTATTCAAATAAATACTACATTCGAATTATTTGACATCAATACAAGAACTTCAACACACATGCAAATGATAAAAAGGTACCAAATTGCAGTATTTGTCAACAAAAAATCACTTCACAAAAAAGAACCTTCATTTTGTAAGATGATACTTTTTATGCAATTTTGATACTTCCTAGCATTAAAAATGACACTTTTGATCTAAACTAGTGTTACACCTGTGCGATGCACGATGAGTGTAATGTCGGACAATATGAAGTTTATTGTGTCTTACGATATTGGGTTTGTTGTGTTCGGCCATATAGATTGGATATATAAAAAATTATTATATATTAAATAAAAATAGAAAATGTACAAACATCATCTCAAATAAATTAATAACTACAAATTTTGAAAACTTCTTTGTACACCACATTTGTCGTTTGTTTGTTTTTTGATTCATTTTCACTACATACTAATATTTTCAATCCCTTAGATTGGTGACTCGGAAACAAAGAACATATAATTGGTCGTGACTGAATACCAGATTCTTCAAATACAGACCGGCATTTCGAGAGAGATTTTCCTTGGCTTTTGTTTATGGTCATTGCATAAGAAACGATCAGAGAAAACTGTTTACGTTGAAACTTGAAAGGAATTCTGAGGTCCGACAGTGTCAGTGTCATTCGTGGTATTAACACCTTTTGACCTGCATTAGTTCCAGTGAGAATTTTAGCTTCAAGTACATGTCTGGAGAGTCGAGTAATCACCAATTTAGTTCTGTTACACAATCCAATCGAGTGGTCCATGTTCCTCAAGAGCATAACTGGAGTCCCAACCTTCAAATGCAACTCATGATTAGGAACGTCGAAACATCTTATCCCATTCAAAAAAATTGGCATATGCAAATCATGCAATAAGTCAGCATTAGCATCAGATTTACACATGCTATCTGAGCTCAAATAAGTCTGCCCCTCCGATGAATTTAAAGACATCATATATTGATTTATGGACTCAACAACATCAAGAGTCGTGTCGAGACGCCCTTTCTTTCAAGTATGTAGGATCATCAATGGCATCTTTAAACATTGGATAAGTATTCTCTACAATTGTTGCAATTGGATCACCAGCGGATTCGAGAAGAATATCTTGAGGTATATCAATAGTGGCACAACTATCATTAGATCCTCCGATTGTTCCATCTTCAATATTTGCTATCCATTCTGAGAATTGCGCCAAATCTGCATAATCATCGGCTTGATTGAGGCTTTGAAGACGCATGTTCCTAGTCAGTCTCAGTACTGTACAATCTTTCCACAAGTGCGATGAATTTATTGTGGAATTGACTACATCATGTCGACTTCCCTTAGGTATAACAGGCAATATATGTCTAAGGTCTCCACTAAACACAATAGTTTTCCCTTCAAATGCTAAATGTTCATTCTGTGGGTTGACTAATTTTAAAAGAGATTGTAAAGTTTCATTCAGTGCTTCAAAGCAATACATGTGCACCATCGGTGCTTCGTCCCAAATTATAAGTTTAGAACGAATAATCAACTCAGCAAGCGGACTCCCATATTTGATATTGCAAGTTGAGTCTTGATTTGGATTTAAAGGAATAACAAAACGGGAATGTTCAGTCCTTCCACCAGGCAGCAAGAGGGGCGTTATTCCATTCGATGCCATGTTCAACACAATTTCTCCTTTCGATCTCAAACTCGCAGATAAAGCTCTCCACAAGAATGTTTTTCATGTGCCCCCATATACGTATACAAAGAACATACCACTTTTATTTGATTCCACCGCGGTCATTATTTTAGAGTAAACAATTTTTTGTTTGTCATTGAGTCTGGAAAGGAGGTTCTTGTGCTCTACCAAAAGAGTCTTACGATCATAATGCAACTCGTCGTATATCAATCTGTTTCGGCTACTCCCAGTATTTTCCGCATCCGAAAATGGCATCGTATCAAATTCACGTAGACTCATGCCTTGACTTCTCAAAGTTTTTTCAATTTCCAACAGAGCAAGATTTTTTATTTCATTCTCACACAATACCAGTTTTGTAAGAGAAATAATACGACGTTGGATAAATAATACTAATTTAATAAATACTACGATATATAAAATGATGTTATTAGAAAAAATATATGATATTTAACATATAATAATACTTTAGTTAATACCTTGATGTTGGAGAAGACGTCGTTGTCTATATAGAATATCATCATAAAGATATTGCTAACACTTATCCCATACTGCTTCTGATATGCTCAAAGATTCGGATGAGAGCAATGACACAAACAAACTTCTAAGGCTCTGCTCGAGAAGCCAGTGGCTCGCTCAAAGGTGATGGCATCAATATATTCTCTATCGTCTTCTAACAAACCAAGAGCATAACAAGCTTCACGGTATGAAGAGTGTTAAATACCATTGACTGTCTTGTAGTCATCATGACAAGTAGCCCTACAGACAATATTGATAAGACACGGCAAATAGTACATTTCACCAGCACTTGGAGGGACGAAAAATACTCGACCTATTGATTTCCCATTTTTCTTAGCATCCACTTTATGAGTTTTGGTTTCCATGTGAATTTTGTTGGGACTTCAGCATAGGTTAGCTCACGCACTTCTGGATATATTTTTTTTGCTTCCATCCATGCTAAAAATATGCTTTCTTTAATTAAATCTTTCTTAAGCACGTCGTCTATTCGTTCGTTATCATCGAAAATAACACTCTGCTCATTCGGAAGATTGAAGCTGAGTCATTCAACTGAAGGATATTTATATTGGATCTCAAATCCCAATAACCTCTATGCCGCTTCACATGACGATATATACCTACAGCCATAATACATGCTCACTTCATCCATGGTTTTCCCTGAGTCCTCATCATTGGTGCTTGTATAAAATGATGATGTAACGCGATCATTTCCTTTGTTGACATACTTGAACATATACTTACTCCACATGAGCTTCATATTTGAGTAACAACTGACGATTATGAGGCACCACGTATCTATTGTCCAGAGGCACACCATTTTTTTCAACTATCCGACCATCATTCATGCGTTTATAATGTGGATAACCTTCTTCAACAATAGTCATCGCATCCACAAATTTTTTGGGAAAATATTTAGTGAAAAGACCATCAGCCATACACGGTGAGTTTTTCCTGACATCACCACATGAACCATGAATCATATGATCCCTTACTACAACATAATAACATGGATCAATTCTCCCGTCAGGTATTTCGGCTGATATAATTTGATATATATCATCTGCAGTTGGATATATGTCTTCCTTCGCCATAAACAACAATATATGGGCATGAGGCAAACCACGCTTTTGAAATTCTATCGTATAAATAACTGCAATATAATAATAAAATAATAAGAAATGGAGACAATATACTAAAATAATGAAATATTTAATATATTAGTAAACATATATATAAAGTATTTTAAAAACAAATGTTAACCTGCTATTACTTTCCCAAACAATTTATTTTGTCGAAGATCTTTGATCAAAGAATCTAGCTTCAGTTTAAATATTCTGCAAACAATATTGGGATGATCCTCGGGATTTAGATTCTTCTTCTGAAGAAAACGAATGATCTCTGGCCATTTGGGATTGCAAGTAAATGTTATAAACAGATCCGGATAACCCGCCCATCGACATACATCCATTGCATCTTGATAATTCTGTATCATATATCGAGCACCTCCGGTGAAAGTTGAAGGTAATATGATGTGTTTACCCTCAGTACTTGGATCAATGTCCCCATGCAAAACAACATCAGTCAAGCCTTTATATATATCACAATACAATTTTTTCTGATTAAAACGGATATATTTCAATCTAGCAGACTCGACCATTGTATAGGCATCAACAACAAACTGTTGAAACAATCTCTGAAATGACAAAATAGTCAACAATTCATGGTCTCTGTCATGTAATTTGTATGCAAAGTATTCACGTACACTAATTGTTCTTCTACCACCCGTACTATTTGTCTTATGGCTTGAAAATGGTATATCTTCTCTAAAACCGTATTCACCATAAAGTAATAATAATGGATACTGCAAGGCCAAATATGAGGCATTCAATTCATTTATCCGCTGTAAAACTCCAGAGTTTGTTTGAACAACAATATCCCCATCGCCTAAAGCACGATCAAAATCACCAACAATCAAAGCGGCAACTTCACTGCTCGTTGGCATATTATATCTCCTGGCATCCGTACTTCGTTTACCAGTCAAACGTAATTTTACATCTGAAAATCCATGTTCTCGAATCTTTTCTTTTGTCATTCTAAAAGATTTGACCAAAACATTGTTCTCGTCCAACATTCTCTTCAATTCAGACATGATAACTTTATGTAAATTATTATTGTCACTCCCTTGCCTACAAATTAAAATATTATTTTTCCAAAATTAAACAAAATTGTGTTCGAAATTCTTAAGAAAATAATACTAAAGAGAGACCAAACAATAAAAAATAAAAAACCTTACATAATTCAACGTACGAGTTATTTCATTTTCCGTATCATATATGTATAGTTGAGCGAATTTGGGCGTCGATCCATCTGACGGCAACAAACTTCTAATTAGGTGGTAATTTTGTCCATACATTCGAAAAACTGGAGGACCTCTACCTTTGTTTACATCTGTGTCAATCTTGCCTCTCACAGATTTAAAATAAAACATATTGTTATATGATCTTATATTCTCTTGAAAGTATTTGCTCTAATTTCCATTTCCAAACAATAGATTTTGAAGAACATTTGGTGGTTGTTTGATGAGAGGAAGTTGAACATTTTTGTAGCCACAACACAAAGAGTAACGAGGCTTTAATTTTGGATAGGAGAATAATCTTTCTTTGAACCAAAATAATGCTCCACATAATTCGCATTTATAACTCGCATCCCCTATATCACAATACTCTGAAAAAATAATACTTACACTAATTCATGGAATTATAAAATAATATTAATATACTTATAAATGAAAATTACAGTTATAAAAAATTTCACTCACCATCACTTGAAGAATTTAATACGTCACTGAGCTCAATCTTAGTTACGTTAACCCCAGAGTTCTCACAGGTTGTAGTATTATTTGAAGTCACATGGGCTTCATTTAGTTCATCTTCTGTGAGATCAATTATTACAGCTTCTTTCGAACTCATCGAAAAGGGTGTCCCGGATGTACCATACTAAGATACGCCACGATTACTGATATTTCTTCCAGAAAGTAATCGTGTCCCCGAAACTATAATAATAAATTTTAAATGTTGTCATCATTATTATTTATATTATTCAATATAAAAGTATATTTGTTTATCTAAAAACAAAATAAATAAAAATATTACTAAACATACCATTCGTGATATCGCTAAGCGGACTGTTGGAAAATGGATAAACCATTGTACTTGATAAGCCTTTTTCAAAAGACATCCTTTCAGATAGTGTTATATTTCCTGAAAAAGATTATTAAAATCAAACTATAATAAAATAATTATATATTAAAATAAAAAAATAATATAATAATATCTATATATATAATTAACTAATATAATACGAAAAAATTGATTATTCCACTAAAAATATAATAATAATAATAAAATGGTTATAGTTTAAATTAAATTATAATAATATAATATAACTAATATTAATATAATAATAATAATATCTATATATATAATAAATAAAGTAATATATACGATAAAATTGAAATTATTAAAATAATATATAAAATAACAACAATAATAATTATTATTATTATTATTATGAAACTTATTAACAATTTAATTTAAATACATTTAATAAATTTAATTAATAAGAAATGATAATACACATAAAACAAAAATAATTAAATACTACAATAAAGCCTAAATGAGAAATAAAAAGCCCATTCAGAAATTGAATTTAGTATTTTAATCCAAGCTCATATCAAACCCAATTCCTATCATTTTCGGCCCAAAGCCCACATCTAGAATTTTCTTTCAGATAGGTTTTAGAAATGTAGTTCACACGATTTTGACACGTATCAAAAATGAAGGGTTGAGATTTCTTCAGTAGATGGTAGGATGACTTTGTTGGTTAGGGTTTGTAACATTTCATTTCATTTGTTTCGATTCTTATCCACTCAGACACATATGTTTCGATCCTTATCCTCTCACAAACATATGTTTTGCTTTTTTTAGATCGATTCTAAAATATAAACATATGTTTCAATCTTCCTCACAGTTCCTTATAAATTTTGTTCAGTTTCAAAAATATGTTTTCAAATCATTTCTCACTATATGTTTTTTTCGACAGAAAAAACAACGTGTCTCATTATTTAGATTTTTCGTCCTTATCAATTTTGAAAGGATCTGTGATAATATTTTCTTTACATCAGAAATTATCTGAATTTTTATTTTTTTTATATATTTGCATATTTAGCAAAAACTCTTTCATGTGATTGTAATGGTGGAAATGGGAGTTTTAAACCCTTCCACGACTTTAGTTTTTGAAGATTAATGTTTATTTTATTTTTTTATATATATTTACAGATTCTAAAAAGTATATATATATATATATATATATTATATTTTTTACATATTTTCATATCGTAAAATCATTTGTGTTTCTGATTTTAATGGTGTAAATGGGTGTTTTAAACCCTTACACGGCTTAAATTTTGAAAGAAATGATAGATCTAGGATTTTCTGAAATTCGAAAACCATAGATACTACTCTTCAGATATATATTCATTTTAATGACAGATTTAGTTTTTAAAACTTAGGACTGATTTTCATAAGCAACATATTTTTCATAAAAAAATTATAGATCTATGATTTTCTGAAATATTTCAATAATTTTCTGATTTTTTTTGTAGATTTAGATTGTCATTTTTTCTGAAAATCGAGACTTTAATCTGTAGATCTGAAAAAATTATTAGATCTAGGGATAATTACAAAAAGTACCCATGAGGTTTGACCTAATTACAAAAAAACCACTAACTTTAAAACTTACAAAAAGCACCCCGAGGTTTGATTTAGTGTTAAAATTAGGGGTAATGTCGCAATGATTTTACAAATATGAAGGGGATTTTGAAATATATTTCAAACCTCAGGAGTACTTTTTATAAGTTTTAAAGTTAGCTGGGTTTTTTCGTAATTAGGTCAAACCTAAGGGGTACTTTTTGTAATTAACCCTTAGATCTAAGGTTTTTTTCAAATTGAAAACCATAGGTTTTATTATTCAAATTTTCATTTTAATGGTGGATATATATATGATAAAATTGTTAGATCTAAGGTTTTCTTGAAATCAAAAACCATATGTTTTGTTATTATGATTTTTTATTATAGATAGTGGATAGTGGACTCGAAAACTTAGTAGATCTGGAGTTTACAGACTATATCGGAAAATCTATGTTTCTTATTCAATAATTTTCTTATTTTTTTATGTATCTATAAAAGATGTTTAAATGTTAGGAATAGATTTTCATAACCCATACACGACATTTAAAAACCAGTTTGATACTAAGAACCTTGTGAGTTAATTTTAAAAAGTGTAGATCTGATTCAAGGGCTTCAAACCAAAACCTGGTTGGAAATTCCTCAGATTGAAGTTTATTTTGGTCCAGGCAATGAAAAAAGATAAGTTATTTTATGTTTGTTTCATATTTTTTGTGTTATATGAATAAATCGGTGAAAATGAGAATGAATATATAAATATACATAAAAAAAATATCCTATTGTTTAAGTATATGTTTTTCTAATATTTCTCATACCAAATCATGTATTTATTTTTTAATAATATTCAGAAATTTATTTTGTTTTCTTTCGAATATGACAAAAAAGGGTTTGAAATTGATCTTTAAATATTAAACATCTATAAACATAGATTTGTGGTATTCAAATCATTAATTCATGTACAATTTGAACCAGAATTAAAAATTAATTAATATAATTTTGAACAATGTTAATATTTTGAAATAAACTTTTGAACAAATAACATATACTTCAATTCTGGTTACATGAGACTTGAAAATAAATATTGTACCTAAAATAGTATTTTACTGAAGATAAGTATATTCCCTCAAATAATTTCTAAATAATTTTTTTTTTATAATTTTTATTAATTCAGGATAATTTTAATTATTATTTTTTATAACTCTATTACCTTTTTCCCCCTAATTTGATGCAGGTACTATGTCAATGATTCTTGATGAAAACAAACGAAATTCGTGGAATTCGGCATTGAAAGATAAGTATTTCACATCAAAATATAAATATTAATAGGTAAATGAAAAAAATTAGATAAGGATCATTCACTAATAACATCATTTATTTTCTAAATTGATACAGGTTCTATGTCAATGATTGTTGATGCAAAAATAAACCAATACTCGTGGAATTCAGCATTTAAAGATAAGTATCTATCATCAAACTCTAAATTTGAAAATAGATTCAGTGAAATGAAATTTATCTATATAAGCCTGAATAATTAGAAATGATATGCGAACTAATAGGCAAAACAAAGAGGATCTTTAAATCATTAAAAAACTTAAAACATATATTACATTGGTCATATATGCTAGCAATTTTCCATTTATTGCTAATTACATTGTGACCTATATGTGAAGCCCTCGATTTTTATTCGAACATATACTTATCACGTATTGTCTTTGTACTATTTGACAATTCTACCGCATCGCTTTGACGGGTAAATATTAATGATAAATATATTTCGTCTTTAATTTCCCTTATTTATTTCTTGTGATCATAATCATTTATTAATTTTATTTCACAATTATGATCACTCGATCGATCATCATTATTATTATTTGTGTACTCATTAGTCACCTTAGAATTTTTGGAGACTATTTATTTTAGAGATTTATACCTTATAGAATTAAGAATTCGATTTAGATTAAATAATCATGAGACTTATAAGTGATCAAGGAGATCACTAATTATTTGAAGATTGATAATATTCATCTTTTATCACCAATTTGGGACAAAAAGAAAATATATGGAAATACCACAAATACCCTTAGGTGGACGGTCATGATGTATATTTGGTGTAGATATATCTCCCAACTCTTGTACATGTACACCTTGTGTATTCATCTTGTGTATTTTTACACCATTAATTCAAATCTTATACACAATATCTTATACACCAATTCTTTATTATAAACTTACCCAACATGTTGGAGGCTTCCCAACATTCCATGCCAACATCCTCCTCAATCCATTCAATTTCATCCTCCCATGCAAGACCACACTTTGACCAATGCCTTTGTCCCCATGCTAGAGACAAGTTGGAAGACATAGAATTTGACCAAAAAAATTTGTCTCCTCCCCCTCTCCACCTCAATTTTCATCCATAACACCTTGAGGATCAAAAACATTTGATCAAAATATCATTTTCATCCAACACATTCATAATTCAAGCATTTTCTCCAACTTCTCTCTAAAATCTCCAACATCTCTCTAAGTATATCTTCATCCACTCCTTCATATCTTCAAGAACACTTCTTCATATCTTCAAATCTTCAAACACCATATCTTCAAATCTTCAAACACCATTCATTCACATCTTCAAATCTTCAAACACCATATCTTCAAATCTTCAAACACCATTCATTCACATTTTCAAATCTTCAAACACCATATCTTCAAATCTTCAAACACCATTCCTTCACATCTTCAAACCTTCAAACAACATATCTTCATATCTTCAAATCTTCAAACACCATATCTTCAAATCTTCAAACACCATCCCTTCACATCTTCAAATCTTCAAACACCATATCTTCAAATCTTCAAACACCATTCCTTCATATCTTCAAACCTTCAAACAACATATCTTCATATATTCAAATCTTCAAACACAATTCCTTCACATCTTCAAACATCCTTCACAACTTCAAGAACATATTCTCAAAAATGGAAAGTTGGTGGACTTAATTGCAAGAAAATAAAACTTAAGGGACCCCTCTGTAATTTTCGATTTTTGGGACTGAACTCAGGTTCAGAAATTATGTTTTGACATTTTATTAAAGTTTTAAGAGTTTTTAGATAAATAAAATCAACCCTTAAAAGCCCGAGGACTAGATTGTAAAATTTGAGAAGTTTAAGGGCTATTTTGCAAATTTCGAAACTGTACCAGACCCTAATTTTAAAATTTGAAATTTTAACTCTTAAGGGACTGGAAATAACATATTTTAAGTGTATTCCAAAAATCCAAGTGTTTAGAGCTTGGAAAGTAATTTTATAAAACTTGAGGGACCAAATAGTAAAAGATTAAACTTGAGGACCCAAATGAAATTTCCAGGACTTATACAGCCCATGTACCTGGAAATACTAATTTACCTATAACATAATTATATTTTGGACCCAAGGTTCAAATTTCATAACAATTGGACCCCTAAAAGCCTTAAAGGCAATTATTTCAAAATGGGACAAAAATGAGATTTTCAAAAGTTAAGGGACCTATACTTATGACATTTTAAAACTGTTTTTGTCCCAATATCCCACTAACCTTAGTGACATTTTCCAACTGGAATCACATTAGAAGCCCTTCCGGTTTGTGAGTTCCGATTATTTTAAACTTAGGGCCCGAAATGACAATTTTAACAAATTTGGGGCCAATGTGAGAATTTTATAAAAACTCGACCTCAAAACTTTAAAAACCTGAATCTCTGAACAATTTAGAGAATTTAGGAACTGACCTCATAATTTTTCAAGGTCGGGACATTTAATTATTTAACTTTTAACCCCAAAAGTATTGGTTTTTGACAAAACGGGGCTAATTGTAAATTTTATTTTTTTTATAAGGACCTAACTCAAATTATTTTTGTCACGCCCCAAACGGGACGCGACGAACGATTCACAACTTAAATACAAATGGACTAACAGTCCAGACAATACCAATGAGAACCCAATAAAACAGAGTCTAAATAGCAGCGGAAATAAATAACAGATACAAGTTATCACTTAAAGTCTACATCCCATCACCGAATTACAATCCGAAATTCAACAAGGTAGTAACTTAACGTCAAAGGGTCATACGCCCCTCAATTACAAACCCGAATTGATTAGGATACAAAAGTCCAACAAAAACATAATAAGAAAAGAGTCCGATCAACAACAAGATACAGTAAATCCAACAGGCGTAGTATAAGGTCTCAATCGAGCGGTTCGGCATCTCCAAAGAAATCCTCATCTAAGGTTAGAAAACAAAGGGGGATGAGACAAAAATCTCGGTGGATGGGGTGATCGTAATGCGAGTGTGGCGTAATAGTTAATGTGAGAAAACGATTAATAAAACGCATGAGTATGATGCATGGTTTCACACACGATTCAAGCGTCATGATAAATTATTTAAATAATAATTTTTTTATACGATTTAAGAAAACGATTTATGGTCACACAGCACTATGATACGATCAAGACGGGTAGGATTGCGTGCGGAAGTGTAACGCCAATCCTATGCAAGGCAATTAATGGTTGCGTGCGGACTTGTAGCGCCAACCAATGCAAAGCAGTAGCGGTTGCGTGCGGGAATGTAACGCCAACCAAAACGGGACGATAACTCGAGAATCGTGTGGATGGAGACAAGCGATTCCTTCGTTCTACCTTGTAACTCCCGGTCAAGTATGGTCCAAGACCGGCACCTTATCGCTCGTAGGCAAAGACAAAATCGAGAGTCGGGCGAGGCTCGGATCTGTCATAATCATGATTATACCTCGATCACTACGACCGCTTCCCTTGGACAAACTCCGTCCCTCGGTTGCGGGATTAGGGCGATGGGGCGGAAGAGTGGAATAGCAGCCGAGCTGCCGGTTCCATCCCGGCGTATCCATTCCATTGTGAGCTCGACACACCAAGTTGACTCGGCGGAAAGTAATTACAATTACAGCAAATCAACCGAGGCGATCGAGTATTATTGATTCAGGGAAGCAGTTTAGGAAATATTTAAAATGCGAGTGGCAATTATGGCATTGGTGGAGTTTTTGGATGAAGATGATTATCGGGAGGATAAACAACCTTCGATATCTTGAAAGATTGGGTGGAACATAAGTCCCGTTATAGAATCAATTAGCAAGGCGAGGGAAGTCGCTCGCGATCGGGTATTAATCGGTCAAATTGATCCGATAAGTTAGGGGGTTTTGGGAAAGTAAAATATTTAAATTAAATCTCCAAGTCAGAGAGTCCAGGGCGATTTTAGTAAAAGAGAATATAATTTGAGTGAGGTCCTTTATAAAAGGAAAATTGTAATTTAGCCCCGTTTAAAAAAAACTAACACTTTTGGGGTTAAAAATTGAATAATTAAATATCCCGACCTTGAAAAATTATGAGGTCAGTTCCTAAATTCTCCAAATTGTCCAGAGATTCAGGTTTTAAAGTTTTATGGTCGAGTTTTTATAAAAATTTCACATTGGCCCCAAATTTGTAAAAATTGTCAATTTGGACCTTAAGTTTTAAAAATTCGGAACTCACAAACCGGAAGGGCTTTTAATGTGATTCCAGTTGGAAAATGTCACTAAGGTTGGTAGGATATTGGGACAAAAGCAGTTTTTAAAAGCAATATGTGTAGGTCCTTCAACTTTTGAAAATATCATTTTTGTCCCATTTTAAAATAATTGCCTTTAAGGCTTTTAGGGGGTCCAATTGTTATGAAATTTGAACCTTGGGTCCAAAATACAATTAAGTTATAGTTAAGTTAGTATTCCCAGGTGCATGGGCTGCATAAATCCTGGAATTTTCATTTGGGTCCTCAAGTTTAATATTTTTCACATTAGTCCCTCAAATTTAGAAAAATTGTTTTTCAAGTCCTAACCACTTGGATTTTTGGAATACCTTTAAAATATGTGATTCCCAGTAACTTAAAAGTAAAAATTTCAATTCATAAAGTTTAGGTCTAGTACAGTTTTTAAAATTGCAAAGTAGCCCTTAAACTTTCAAAATCTTACAATCTAGTCCTTGGGCTTTTAAAGGTTGATTTTATTTATCTTAAAACTCTTAAAACATTATTAAAATGTCCAAAAGTCATTTTTGAACCTGAGTACAGTCCCAAATTTCGAAATTTGCAGAGGGGTCCTTTAACTTTTATTTTCTTGCAATTTAGTCCACCAACTTTCCATTTTTACATTTTTAAGTCCAAAATTGAAATTTAATCAATTATGCTCGACTTTTCCAGGTTATAAGTCATCCAAAACATAGATTTTAAAGATCATACACATGCATGTCCAATACATACAAGAATTCATCAATTAAAGCATTAAAGTGTACATGCATGCACCTAAAATTCAATAAATAGTAAATTTGAGCAACTCTTGAGAATTTTCATGATTTGATATATAAAATTGACATGCAATACATAGATTATATATATCTCAAGGCTCATGATCAAATTTTCTACATGCATTTTAATAAAACACCTAAAAGTTGGAAAAATAATTTTCCACCCACCTTAATTTTGGAAATTGTGAAATAAAGGATAATTTCACAATTTTTGGATGAGGCTTCTTAGGTCAGCCCCTAAGTCAAGAAAATATCAAAATTTGGAGTTAGAAAAATGAGAGAAAAATTAAGGAGAAAAAGAAGGAATTAAGGAAATGAAAAGGACTACACTTTACCTTGTGTAGTAGATGTTTGGAGACTAGTTGAAGCTCAAAAATTGGAAATTTGGCTCAACTCCAAAAATCTCCTAAGGTCAGCCCCTATTTCTCAAAAATGAAAAGGGGTGTTAAAATTTTGAAAAAAAATAGGAAGAGTAGGAAAGAAGGGGTCTAGTACACAATTCTTACCTTGTAGTCAAATTTTCTCTACTATATTCTTCTTCAAGCTTGAGGTCCTTCTTCAAATGTTGTCAAGCTCTAACCTTCAAAGTCTTCTAAATGTACCTCCAAAACCAAATTTAAACTTAAGTTAAGAAGGTGGAAGAGATGAACAATGTGATATCCAAAAATGGATTGAAGCTAAAATTTCTTACCTTTTAGTATAGTGGTTCGATTTTTATGAGGTATGAGGGGGAAAATGTTGAATTTTTTTCTAAGTATGGAAGAAGAAAGTAAGAAGAAGAATAGAGATGTTGGGAGTTTTTAGAGAGAAGGAGGAGAAGGCTTTGAGTATTAGAATGTGTTGATGAGAATGAAATGAAAATTTTGTGCAAAAATTGCCATAATGGCCGTGTAGTATGAGAGAGAGGGAGAGGAAATTTTGATCAAATTGTGTCTTGTAATTTGTCTCTTGCATGGAGACAAAAATGCAAGTCAAAGTGTGGGTCAATTTGAATTTGAGAGGAATAAGAAGAATGTTTGTTAAGTGGGAATAAGTTGGGGAAAATAGTAATAAAGAATTGGTGTATAAGATGATGTGTATAATGTTTGAATTAATGATATAATTATACACAAGATGACTAATATATGGTGTATGTGTACAAGAGTTGGATGATATTTTTATCCCAAAATCCATCATGGCCGTCACTTTATGAGGGTAAAATGGTAATTCCATATATTTTTTTTTTGTCCCAATTTTGATGATAATAGATGAAATATATCAATCTCCAAAATAATTAGTGATTTCCTTGATCACTTGTAAGTCTCATGATCACTTAATCTAAATCAACATCTTAATTCTATAAGGTAAAAGTCTCTAAAATAAATAGTCTCTTAAAATTCTAAGGTGACTAATAAATACAAAAATAGTAATAATGATCAATCAAGTGATCATAAATGAGGAATAGAATTAATGATGATCATGATCACAAGTGATTAAATAAAATGAAATAAAATACAAAATGTATATATATTATTATTAATTACCCGTCAAAATGACGCGGTAAAATAGTCGATCAAAAGCTTAAACAACAATAAGGTTCAACTAATAGCTTCGGAAAAATCGGGGCTTCACATCCTCCCCTCCTTAAAAGAATTTGGTCCCCAAATTCTCTTCAGAATAGTTCGGGATATTGATTCCTTATGTCATCTTCCATTTCCCACGTCGCGTCTTCGTCTCGGTTGTGGTTTTGCCACACCACTTTAACCATCGGAATTTCTCTCTTACGCAATTGTATGTATCTCTGGCGATCGATGATCTGATTGGCCTCGGTGTAGGATAGATTTTCCATTAGAGGAGGAGTATCTCGGTGATGATATGCTCGGGATCCGGTTGATACTTCTTGATCTCGACACGTGGAATACATCGTGCATTCCCGCATATGGTGCCGGTAACTCGAGTGCAGTAGGCTAACTTCCCGATCCTCTGTAAAATCTTGTAAGGTCCGACATATCTCGGACTCAATTTGCCTCCTTTCTTCGGATTGATCAATCCTTTCCGTGGTGAGAGTCTAAGAAATACTTCATCACCGACTTCAAATTCTAAATCCTTTCTTCTCTTGTCCGCGTAACTCTTTTGGCGACTACGAGCATGCGAATCCGCTCCTTGATCAGCTTGACCTTCTCCATGGCCTCTGAACTAAGTCGACCTTTGGAATCGAGGCGACTTTCGTTTCTCTTTCGGAGTCCATTGGTCATCAATCTCCCAGTGCAGTGGGGATCTACATTTCCGCCCATACAATGCCTCATAGGGTGCCATCCCAATCGTGGCTTGATAAGCTGTTATTGTAGGCGAACTCGGCTAATGGTAAGTGCGAATCCCAACTTCCTTGAAAGTCCAGGTGCGGGCTCACAACATATCTTCAAGGGTTTGAATTGTTCGCTCGACTGTCCATCGGTTTGTGGATGTCTTCTTTGTCTTTGAAACTTAGTGAGGTACCTAATTCCTCGTGTAAGCACTTCCAAAATCGGAGACAAACCTCGGGTCTCTGTCGGATACTATATCGACCGGTACTCCATGCGGTCGAATGATTTCTCGGATATAAATGCGTGCAAGTTTACGCAAGCTATCGGTTTTCTTGATGGGTAAAAAGTGTGCGATTTCGTGAGTCGGTCTACAACTACCCAGATAGCGTCCTGGCCTCTTCTGGTCCTTGGTAGATCCGTCACGAAGTCCATTGTTATATGTTCCCATTTCCACTCGGGAATTCTCAACGGTTGTAGTAAACCAGATGGTCGTTGGTGTTCTGCTTTTACTCGTTGACAAGTCAAACATCTCTTAACGAACTCCGCTACCTGGTTCTTCAGGTTTACCCACCAATAACTTCGTTTCAAATCTTTATACATCTTGTTTCCTCCAGGATGTATAGTGTATTTTGAACGGTGTGCCTCTGTTAGGATTTTATTCCTAATCTGTTCATCATTTGGTACACACACTCGATTAGGAACACGATAACTCCATCTTGGTACCGAGAATTACGATTTTTCTCCTTTAAGTATCTTCTCCTTCGGTTTTTGAAGGTGTGCATCTTTTTCTTGTGCTTCTTTGATCTCACTCGATAAATTGGGTATAATGAAATGTTAGCACATGAAATCGAGTATTGGTTCTCGTCGATTCCAATTGCTCGGCTCCTTTAATGATTCCCACTCTCGAATCATAAGTGCGGCTAAGCTCGCTTTACGCTTAGAGCGTGCGCTACGACGTTAGCTTTTAGGGATGGTATTGAATATCAAAGTGATAGTCCTCAATCAACTCCATCCATCTCCGTTGCCTCAGGTTGAGATCTTTTCGGGAGAATAGATACTTCAAGCTCTTATGATCCGTGAAAACCGTAAATGTTGCTCGTAGAGATAGTGTCTCCATTTCTTCAATGCGAAAACTATCGCCGCCAATTCAGTCATGCGTTGGGTAATTGGCCTCATACGGCTTGAGCTTTCGTGATGCATAAGCGATAACCTTTCCTTCCTGCATGAGTCTTGCTCCTAGTCCTTCTTTTGATGCATCACTATAGACGACAAAGTTTTTGTCCCCTTTGGAAGGGCTAAGACTGGAGCCGTAGTAAGTCGTTTCTTGACTCTTGAAACTCGTCTCGCACTTGTCGTTCCACTCATACTTGACTTGCTTACGGGTTAGTCGAGTGAGTGGTCCGGCTATCTTAGAGAAGTCCTGGATAAATCTTCGATAATATCCGGCTAGTCTAGAAACTTCGATTTCGTTCTGGACTCGGGTTGTTTCCATTCAACCACTTTATCTGTACCTTGAAGGATCTTGCAATCCCGGTCTAGGATACTATATGTCCCAAGAATGCGACTTCACTAAGCCAAAATTCGCACTTGCTTTGAATTTAGCATATAGCCTATGCTCGTAGTGTCTCTAAAAGCGATTTTGGTGGCGTTAGGTGCTCTTCTCTAGACTTAGAGTATACAAGTATGTCATCAATGAATATCACTACGAATTGATCCAAATAAGGTTGGAAGACTCGATGCATCAGGTCCATAAATCTTCTTTGGTGCATTCGTCGGACCGAAAGGCATTACTACAAACTCGTAGTGTCCATATCGGGTTTGAAATGCGTTTTGGAAATGTCTCCTTCGCGGATTTTCAGTTGGTAATATCCTTGTTGTAAATCAAACTTGAGTACACCGCGTTGCTCCCTGAAGTTGATCAAATAGTTCGTCTATCCTCGGGAAGGGATATTTGTTCTTGATGGTCACACTATTAAGTCCACGATAATCTATACATAATCTTAATGTGCCATCCTTCTTTTTGACGAAAGACACAGTGCTCCCCCGGAGACGCACTCGGTCGGATAAATCCCACATCCATCGGTTTTTGTAATTGCGTTTTCAACTCTTGTAACTCAAGAGAGCCATTCTATACGGTGTTCGGCAATCGGGCGGTCCTCGGCAACACCGATGGTGAACTCGACTTCCCTATCCGGAGGGACGGTGGTGAGTTCTTGTGGAAATACGTCCGTATATCTTTGATACTATAGGTACTTGGTTGATTTGTATCTCAACCTTGGGTTTGTTAATTACAAACGCCAAATACCCCCGAGCCCCTCTAGTGATCGCCCTTCTCGCTTTCATTCTTTGAAATGATTGGGGCAATCTTAACTCGTGCCCTTCCCGAAATCTCCACTTCGGGTTTTAGGGTTCACATAGCTTAATGGACTTGTTATGGCAATCCATTTGTGCATGGTGTGCGAGATAACGATTCATTCCCAATATTACGTCGTATTCGGATATAGGTAATAAGATCAAATCGGGGAAAGTTTATCTCAAAGCAATCTTAACCCATGCATTATAGATAATATCATTATCGACTCGCACCCATAGGAGTTGACACTTCTAAGCATATAGGCATATGTTCCATGCATGCATGCGGTTTGTGTACAAAATGCGGTGCAACAAATGAATGCGTTGATCAGGGTCGAACAATATTTTAGCGTAGTGGTTAGATACTAGAAGCGTACCTTCCACCACGTTTGTTGCCTCAGGAGCCTCTGTCCGGCTAGTGCAAATGCTCGGCGGGCATCTTGCCCGATTACCCTGGCCGTTTCGGCTTCACGTGGTTGCGTTGGTTTGGATCGGTCATTGTACTTGGGCAATCTTGCGGTGAGTGCTTGATTTCTGCCACAGCGCAAACACCTTCCTTGTTTACGCCAGCGATTGTCGGAGTATGTCCCGGTTTTTCGGCAATGCGTACATTCGACCGGCTTTCCTTATCTTGGTCTCCTTTCTTTATGCATTACGTGTTACCGGTCCCTTCGAAACTTAGCGGGCGGTTTAGATGGTTGTCCCACAGTGGCCTCTTAAAGCTGTTCGATGGCCTACTCTGCTGAATCATCCCAATACGGTTGATCCCGACTCAATGCGGTTTGCCTTTACCATGGTGAGTAGGTTGCGATTCAACGATCAAGAATCTGTTTTGAAGTTCGGTTTCAATCCTCGAGTGAACTTGTAAAGCTTATCCTCTTGATCGATTGTCCCAGAGCATACTTGGACAATCGGTGAAATTGACTCATCGAGCCACGATCAGGTTCCTTGCCTCAATCTATGAAATTCATCCCGCGTGCTTCCTTCACGACTGGGAATATCTTGTTCATTGAACTCAGCCAAGAAATTTCCCATGTTACGATTACTCGGTCCTGTTCCCATCTCCTTTCATTGCCCTCCACCAGTCTCTAGCGGCCCGATTCCAGGCGAAATACAATGAGTGTGACTCTGCGCTCGTCGGAGTATTGAAGAGCATTGAAGATATTTTCCAACTTCTCTATCCATTCTTCCGCTTTCACATCGTCCGGCTCTCCCAAGAAGGTTGGTGGGTCGAACCGCAGAATCGCTCCAATGTGCGATCGTTCGCCTCTCGGGCGGGTTCGGGAGCACGGGGTTGAGGCTGCCTGTTGCCTCATAAACACCGATTTCTTTGTAATGCTTGTGCAATCAGATTGTCTCAGGTGGAGGAGGTGGTGGTAATTAGGAGAGGGTACCGGTCCCCGGGTACATCGTCGTCTCCTCGTGGAATGCGACGAGGTCTCCCACGTCCTCGATGTTACGCCATTCTCGTATCTTGGAGCGTTAGTTGCGATTTGCGAGTAAATGAATACAATAATTATTCGCGTAAAGTGAATGATATCGCAGGAAAGTAACATCAACACAAGACACATTTGAATAAATGGCAAAAGGCATATCCATTAATATAAAATTGAATACACCCAAAGTACATCGTGAGAATACTAAGTCGGATACATGGAATCAAAATACATCCGAATCTAGTACAATAATGAAAGGTACAACACTTTGGATTACACGGCTACAACAACAAAAGTACAATAGAAAATCGCTAGCTAATCGGTGAGATCGCCATCATCATCGCTCGTGACTATGTCAGGATCGGGTGGTCGGGTTGAGGCGGCGCCTCAACCTGCAGCCAATCCACAAAGTCCAACCCTTTGCTCAAATCCCCGAGCCTCATCGAGTGGAGCACCTCGGCTCTCCAATGTCGTCGGATCCTCCTCGGGATCCTCCTGGGATCCTCCTCGGGATCCTCCTAGGGTCCTCCTCGGGATCCTCCTCGGGATCGAGTGCGGAGTTCCACCTCGGGCGGTGGCAATGGTGAGCATTAGCTAAAGCGCCTCAGTGCGGCGTCCCCCGAGTTAGGGCACTGTGTAAGGTCCTCAATGATATTTGTCATCGCTTGATGAGGGTCTCCTCCAAGCGATCGGCGATACTACGGGATAGACGGGCATCAATCTCCCATTTAGCGATCGTCGCTCGTCCTCTTCATTTTCTCCCGCATGTTATCCGGGCGTTCTGGATACTTTGTATTTGGTCCTCCCCGCTCTTATGGTGTTATCGCGGTCCTTGATGATGTGGTCGATTCGTTCTTCTCATCTTGGCTTATCGCCAGCCGAGTCAGTCTCTGCATTGCGTTGGCGCTCCCGGGCTAGTTCGTGGTCGTGCGTTCGCTTTCCGGTGCCAATGAATCATCGGTGCCGGTAATATTCCGCTCAAAGACGGGCATGGAATACATCCCACCACGTAGCGCGCGTCGGCTCCATCACGATAAAACAAACTAAGGCGGATCGATCACGGTAGAGGAGAGATAAGAAAGAATAAGGAAGAGCAGTGAGGGAAATCGGTCAAAATCAACTAAGTCAAGACAAGTATGATTAAGAATCTCAAAGTATGCATTCTAACTTAGTTCAAATATCAATAAGGCGGTTCTATGCCAATTTGAAATCGATTTCACACTTAATGAGTCAAGTCGCGGTACTACCCAAAACACGGGCCAGGGTCCTATCTGGGTCGGCTCGGTGTAAGTTTCCATCTTACTAGCCGAGCTCGATACCACTCTTATCGTCACGCCCCAAGCGGGACGCGACGAAGCGATTCACAACTTAAATACAAATGGACTACAGTCCGGAGACAATACCAATGAGAACCCAATAAAAGCAGTCTAAATAGCGGCGGAAATAAATAATGATACAAGTTATCACTTAAAGTCTACATCCCATCACCGAATTACAATCCGAAATTCAACAAGGTAGTAACTTAACGTCAAAGGGTCATACGCCCCTCAATTACAAACCCGAATTGATTAGGATACAAAAGTCCAACAAAAACATAATAAGAAAAGAGTCCGATCAACAACAAGATACGATGTAAATCCAACAGGCGTAGTATAAGGTCTCAATCCGAGCCGGTTCAAGCATCTCCAATAAATCCTCATCTAAGGTTAGAAAACGGCGGGGATGAGACAAAAATCTCGATGGATGGGGTGATCGGGTAATGCGAGTGTGGCGTAATAGTTAATGTGAGAAAACGATTTATCAAAAACGCATGAGTATGATGCATGGTTTCACACACGATTCAAGCGTCATGATAAATTATTTAAATAATAATTTTTTATACGATTTAAGAAAACGATTCATGGTCACACAGCACTATGATACTGATCAAAAGACAGGTAGGATTGCGTGCGGAAGTGTAATGCCAATCCTATGCAAGGCAATTAATGGTTGCGTACGGACTTGTAGCGCCAACCAATGCAAAAGCAGGTAGCGGTTGCGTGCGGGAATGTAACGCCAACCAAAACGGGACGATAACTCCGAGAATCGTGTGGATCGGACAGCGATTCCTTCGTTCTACCTTGTAACTCCCGGTCGGTATGGTCCAAGACCGGCACCTTATCGCTCGTAGGCAAAGACAAAATCCCGAGAGTGGCGAGGCTCGGATCTGTCATAATCATGATTATACCTCGATACTACGACCCGCTTCCCTTGGACAAACTCCGTCCCTCGGTTGCGGGATTAGGGCGATGGGGGAAGAGTGGAATAGCGGCCGAGCTGCCGGTTCCATCCCCCGACGTATCCATTCCGATCGTGAGCTCGACACACCAAGTTGACTCAGCAGAAAGTAATTACAATTACTGGTGATCAACCAGCGATGAGTATTATTGATTCAGGGAAGCGATTTAGGAAATATTTAAAATGCGAGTGGCAATTATGGCATTGGTGGAGTTTTTGGATGAAGATGATTATCGGGAGGATAAACAACCTTCGATATCTTGAAAGATTGGGTGGAACATAAGTCCCAAGTTATAGAATCAATTAGCAAGGCGGGAAGTCGCTCGCGATCGGGTATTGTCGGTCAAATTGATCCGATAAGTTAGGGTTTTTGGGAAAGTAAAATATTTAAATTAAATCTCCAAGTCAGAGAGTCTAGGCGATTTTAGTAAAAGAGAATATAATTTGAGTGAGGTCCTTTATAAAAGGAAAATTGTAATTTAGCCCCGTTAAAAAAAAAACTAACACTTTTGGGGTTAAAAATTGAATAATTAAATATCCCGACCTTGAAATATTATGAGGTCAGTTCCTAAATTCTCCAAATTGTCCAGAGATTCAGGTTTTTAAAGTTTTATGGTCGAGTTTTTATAAAATTTCACATTGGCCCCAAATTTGTAAAAATTGTCAATTTGGACCTTAAGTTTTAAAAATTGAACTCACAAACCGGAAGGGCTTTTAATGTGATTCCAGTTGGAAAATGTCACTAAGGTTGGTAGGATATTGGGACAAAAGCAGTTTTTAAAAGCAATATGTGTAGGTCCTTCAACTTTTGAAAATATCATTTTTGTCCCATTTTAAAATAATTGCCTTTAAGGCTTTTAGGGGTCCAATTGTTATGAAATTTGAACCTTGGGTCCAAAATACAATTAAGTTATAGTTAAGTTAGTATTCCCAGGTGCATGGGCTGCATAAGTCCTGGAATTTTCATTTGGGTCCTCAAGTTTAATATTTTTCACATTAGTCCCTCAAATTTAGAAAAATTGTTTTTCAAGTCCTAACCACTTGGATTTTGGAATACCTTTAAAATATGTGATTCCCAGTAACTTAAAAGTAAAAATTTCAATTCATAAAGTTTAGGTCTAGTACAGTTTTTAAAATTGCAAAGTAGCCCTTAAACTTTCAAAATCTTACAATCTAGTCCTTGGGCTTTTAAAGGTTGATTTTATTTATCTTAAAACTCTTAAAACATTATTAAAATGTCCAAAAGTCATTTTTGAACCTGAGTACAGTCCCAAATTTCGAAATTTGCAGAGGGGTCCTTTAACTTTTATTTTCTTGCAATTTAGTCCACCAACTTTCCATTTTTACATTTTTAAGTCCAAAATTGAAATTTAATCAATTATGCTCGACTTTTCCAGGTTATAAGTCATCCAAAACATAGATTTTAAAGATCATACACATGCATGTCCAATACATACAAGAATTCATCAATTAAAGCATTAAAGTGTACATGCATGCACCTAAAATTCAATAAATAGTAAATTTGAGCAACTCTTGAGAATTTTCATGATTTGATATATAAAATTGACATGCAATACATAGATTATATATATCTCAAGGCTCATGATCAAATTTTCTACATGCATTTTAATAAAACACCTAAAAGTTGGAAAAATAATTTTCCACCCACCTTAATTTTGGAAATTGTGAAATAAAGGATAATTTCACAATTTTTGGATGAGGCTTCTTAGGTCAGCCCCTAAGTCAAGAAAATATCAAAATTTGGAGTTAGAAAAATGAGAGAAAAATTAAGGAGAAAAAGAAGGAATTAAGGAAATGAAAAGGACTACACTTTACCTTGTGTAGTAGATGTTTGGAGACTAGTTGAAGCTCAAAAATTGGAAATTTGGCTCAACTCCAAAAATCTCTAAGGTCAGCCCCTATTTCTCAAAAATGAAAAGGGGTGTTAAAATTTTGAAAAAAATAGGAAGAGTAGGAAAGAAGGGGTCTAGTACACAATTCTTACCTTGTAGTCAAATTTTCTCTACTATATTCTTCTTCAAGCTTGAGGTCCTTCTTCAAATGTTGTCAAGCTCTAACCTTCAAAGTCTTCTAAATGTACCTCCAAAACCAAATTTAAACTTAAGTTAAGAAGGTGGAAGAGATGAACAATGTGATATCCAAAAATGGATTGAAGCTAAAATTTCTTACCTTTTAGTATAGTGGTTCGATTTTTATGAGGTATGAGGGGGAAAATGTTGAATTTTTTTCTAAGTATGGAAGAAGAAAGTAAGAAGAAGAATAGAGAGATGTTGGGAGTTTTTAGAGAGAAGGAGGAGAAGGCTTTGAGTATTAGAATGTGTTGATGAGAATGAAATGAAAATTTTGTGCAAAAATTGCCATAATGGCCGTGTAGTATGAGAGAGAGGGAGAGGAAATTTTGATCAAATTGTGTCTTGTAATTTGTCTCTTGCATGGAGACAAAAATGCAAGTCAAAGTGTGGGTCAATTTGAATTTGAGAGGAATAAGAAGAATGTTTGTTAAGTGGGAATAAGTTGGGGAAAATAGTAATAAAGAATTGGTGTATAAGATGATGTGTATAATGTTTGAATTAATGATATAATTATACACAAGATGACTAATATATGGTGTATGTGTACAAGAGTTGGATGATATTTTTATCCCAAAATCCATCATGGCGTCCACTATGAGGGTAAAATGGTAATTCCATATATTTTTTTTTTGTCCCAATTTTGATGATAATAGATGAAATATATCAATCTCCAAAATAATTAGTGATTTCCTTGATCACTTGTAAGTCTCATGATCACTTAATCTAAATCAACATCTTAATTCTATAAGGTAAAAGTCTCTAAAATAAATAGTCTCTTAAAATTCTAAGGTGACTAATAAATACAAAAATAGTAATAATGATCAATCAAGTGATCATAAATGAGGAATAGAATTAATGATGATCATGATCACAAGTGATTAAATAAAATGAAATAAAATACAAAATGTATATATATTATTATTAATTACCCGTCAAAATGACGCGGTAAAATAGTCGATCAAAAGCTTAAACAACAATAAGGTTCAACTAATAGCTTCGGAAAAATCGGGGCTTCACAATTTTCCTTTAAAGAAACAGCCCTGGACTCTCTTACTTTAATATTTAATTAAAATATTTTATTTTTCTTAAAAATCCCTTGACTTATCGGATCGTTTTGACCGATTAATACCGATCGCGGGCGACTCCTCGTCTCGTGATTTCGAATCTATAACGGGACTTATGTTCCTCCTAATACTTAAGATATCGAAGACTACTTATCCTCCCGATAATTATCTTCATCCCGATAACTCCACCAACGCCATAACTATCTTGTGCAAATTTTTGAGAACTTTTCATGAGCGCTTCCCGAATCAATAATACTCATTGCTGGTTGACTACATGAACTTGTGTTTACTTTCTGCTTGAGTCAACTTGGTGTGTCGAGCTCACGATCGGAATGGATACCTCGGGGAATGGAACCGGCAGCTCGGCCGCTATTCCACTCTTCCGGCCCCATCGCCCTAATTTTGGCGAGGGATGGAGTTTGTCCAAGGGAAGCGGGTCGTAGTACTTGAGGTATAATCATGATTATGACAAATCCGAGCCTTGCTAGCTCCTTTGTGGATTTTGTCTTTGCTACGGAGTGATAAGGTGACAGTCTTGGACCATCTTGCTCGGGAGTTACAAGGAAGAACGAAGGAATCGTGCTCGATCCACACGATTCCGGAGTTAATCGGACCCGTTTGGTTGGCGCTACAAACCGCACGCAACCGCTACTTGTATTGCATAGGTTGGCGCTACAAATCCGACGCAACCGCTACTTGTCTTGCATAGGATTGGCGTTACAAATCCGCACGCAATCCTCCCTGTCTCGCTTGAACCATAGTGCCTGCGTGACCACGAACTATTTTCTTAAAACTATATAAGTATGTTACTTAATATATTTATCACGACGCTTGTGGATCGTGTGTGAAATCATGCATCATCTCTCACGCGTTTTCATACACTAAATTTCTCGCATTAACTATTTATATCGCCACACTTGCGCACGATCACCCCATCCACCGAGATTTTGTCTCATTCCCTCCTGTTTTCTAACCTTTAGATGAAGAGTTCGCCAAGACATCGAACCTACCGCAGATTGAATCCCTATCCGTGATGTGGAGCGACAATTCCTTTTACTTTTATTTGTTGTTGGACTCCTTCATTTATTTTTGTTTGACTGTAAGTTAATTCGAGATAATCTTTTGGGTTGTATTCGGATACCGCCTTGAGGACTTTAAGATTGTAATCTGACTCGTGTTTATTTTAATTCGCATTTGCATTAGACTCTATTTCACTTGGAGTTTGGTTCTTTGGTTTAGACTGTTGATTTATTTCTGTTTAAGTGATTGATCGTTGTCGCGTCACGTTTGGGGCGTGACACTATAAGCTTCCTTATTATGTGGAATATGGTCTTTTATATCTTATAAGTGATAAACTATATGAGTTGATCGAACTGTGTGAACTTTTTCAGTATATTTTGCTTTGATAAACTATAAAGTGTGTTAATTAACACGTTCTGAGAACTCTCTATAAACTGAAAATAATTGGTATGCGCATCTAATTAAATGAGAGGATTTCTCTGGTATATTGAACCCAATTTTGTAAGATCTTTATACTGAAAAATACATAGAATAAAGTTTGACTTAAGAATCAAGGCATGTGAATTATTTAAGATGTAAAGATTTTTTAAATCAAAAAAGGCAAACATATAAAATGAAATATATAAAACTATTTCCATACTTATTGTATATATATATATATATAAGTAAATGGTATCTTTGTTTATTTTATTATATTTACAGAATCAATATAGATAGATAAATCTCGATTTTTTAAAATAAATAGTAGTTTATTAAAAGAATGTTGGATCAGATGTATGTTCTATGTAAATGTAGTTCTATTTTCTGGTGTTTGTTTTTTTTTTTAAAAATAATCGTTTTATATAAATCAAGTTTTTCTGCTATTTTTTATTGACTGTTTCTTTGGTTTTAAATTATGTTTGTTTGGTGTAAAAAAAATTAAATATAAAATGGGCAAAGATCTTCTAACTTCAAGATAAGCGTGGTGTGATTTACCCTTTTTCGATATTTATTGTTATACTTTTACGAATACGCATATGTTTTCATGTCCAGAGTTTTTTTTTGTATAAAAACTTTTACTTGAGTTATGGAATTCTTAAAATTATTTATGATGATAAGAATAAAGAAGACTCAAAATAAAAAACCACTTGACACCCTACCAAAAAAATGTAGTGGAATCATGTTGGTTATAAGTGTTCAATTTTTATATAGTCTTCAATTTTTTATTGAAGACCTATAGTTCTATTTGTTTTATTATTCTAAAGAAGACTCAAAATAAAAAATCACTTGACCCTACAACGCGATCGTAGTGGAATCATGTTGGTTAAAAGGGCCTTCATTTTTATATATAGATATATTAGTATTATCTGTATCAATAATTATTTTTAAATAATTATTATTGAAAATTGACAGAGCTATGTATTTAATTTTAAAGAAGACCAAAAAATAAAAATGAAACACTTCACAATAAAATATATGTCACCTTTAATTTAAATATTTATGGTAATGGTAATTGCTCAAATATTTAAAAAAAAAAAACTAAAAATGTACAGAAATTTCATTAACTAATTTTCAATTCACAAATACATACTATAAGAACACATTGTCCAAATAAATATAAATACTTAATTAAATTATTTCATTAAGCAATACATAAGTATAAATTGGTTTCATTGATAAACAAAAATTAAGGTACAAATTGTTCAAATACTTAAAAAAACTAACAATGTATTGAAATTACATTAATTAATTTACAAATCCATAATTATAAAGTATTAGAAACAAGTTTCAGAATAAATACAAATACCTTACTAAAAGACAATCAATACAGAATAAAAATAAATGAACGGAAAATCCTAGCTAAAAAAGAATCATTCCCATCGGCGCATTCTTCAGGTTTTTGAACTTGACAATCTTCATAAACCTGAATTTTTTTTAAACACATTCGAATTCTAATTAACAATCTATTTAATGGTAAATAAATATAAAACTTCATACCTTTACATAATAAAAATTACGAAACTTTAGAGGGTCAAAGAACACATAGAGTCAAAAGAAATATCTAAAGACAATAATTCAAGCTACTTAGATAAAACAAAACATAAACAAAAGAATCTAAATCCATAAATATCAATGCCAATATAGTATTCATAGTTGGGTAACAAACCCAATAAAAACCGAACTGAAATTATTGTTCTAAATTAATAAAAAGAAAACAGCCACATACATGGTGGAATCGCAAACAGTCCAAATAAACAAAATAGAAATAACTGTTCCCAAAACTCATAAAACAATTGTCCAAAAAACCACAAAATCATTCTGCATCTTTCTTTTCATCTTCAATCTTTATAACAGTTTTCATCTTCATAGAAGTTGTTGATGATGAGAAATCTTCATTCAATCTATGTTTGCAAATAGGAGATTCAGACGTAGAGGGCCTCTTTTTAAGGTTATTGATGGGAGTATTGACCTTGGATTCTGAGGAATATTCTTCCTACAAACAAAACAATCACAATTTTTTAATAATTACCCATTTATGATAAAGTAATAAAAATTATAATACTAAGATCATAATTTAAACCTTGTAATCACAAACATCATCTGATTGCAGCTTTGATAAAAAGTCTGATTCTGTACATCCAAAATTATCTTAATAATTTATAATTATCCATCATGAATAATAATATTGAAAAAAGAACCAGAAAAATACCTTACTAACAAGATTCATTACTCCATATTTTCAGATTAGATCCGAATTTGCGAACAGCTTAACAACAGAAAAAAATCCAAGTAATTATGGAGTTGTTCAGATTTTATCTGAACTTTAAAAAGAATCTTTTTTCCAATGAGACAGGATAGTTCCTCAGGTAACTCTTCGCCTCCACGCTACAATTTTTTGATACAAAAATATTACATTAATTATTCAAGCAAATTTTAAAAATATTAATAATGTTTTGCATGTTTTGTGTGCATTTTGTGTGGTGATTTATGCATATTTTTGGCTTGTTTTATATGCATATTGCATGTTTAGTGTTATGTTGTTTTTTTTATTGATTTTATAGGTTTTGGTGGAAAAAACAAGTTTTGGAGCAAGAAACGTCAAAAAGTTGTTTCGCAAGAATCGTGGGCGATCTTCGTATTTGGAACATAACTATTTCATCCGAAGTTAAATTGATTTGATTCTTATGCCATTAGAAAGATAAGAGAGAGTTCTACAATGTCTATTTCTGGTACTGAATGCAAATGAAGACGTTTGGATGGATTACAATCATGTGCAAGTCAAAATAATAAGTTGAAATCTCAGAAATGACACGTCTTGGTATTTTGGCCATAACTCTCTCTACAAAATTGATATTGAGGTGATTAAGTGAATATGGAAAACTAAGAATAGAGCTACAATCCATAAGAAGACATGAAGACCAAATTCCAAAGTATTGAGGGCGAGCGGGCGCGCACAAGAGGCACGCGGTCGCACACCGCGGACATGGGCGGAACGGTAGCCGGCGCGCACGTGGTGACTTCCGAACACGAAATTCGTGATTTTTTCTTCGATTTTGGCTCTTCCACCTTGTTTAGGACCCTAGACTTATAAATAGGACTTGGGGAGCCCTTATTTTCGACACACTTTACTTCTTAACACTTTTAGACTCTAGTTTTCTCTCTTTTCTCTTACTTTTCAAAATTGAGATTGCTTGGGTTCTTCCCATTGAAGTTATTTTTGCGGCTTAATCAAAACGTAATATTTATTCATCTCTTTTGTCTGATTTCAATTGTTGGGTGATTATTATTGTTGCATGATAATGTTTGTGATTGTTTTCTTTCCTTCAATTGAGATTATGATTCCATCCTCAAGCATGAACTAATTCCCTTGTTATAGGATTATGATAATTTGATTCAAATAAACAAGCATGAGTATTGACTAATTGATTTATTTTCCTGAATGAATTGCTTTATTTGATAACTGATTGTTTGATCAACTTTTGATTGTTTTGAGGAAATAATTGAGATCGAGAGAAGATATTATTCCTGGACCAAATTTATTCAGGTGGTTTGATATGAATCAGATATCTAACTTGGGCTTAAGGAAAATAGCAAATTATGTTGGGATAAGTCATAATCTGTGAAATGTGAGTCAGATCTAGGCTCAGGTTTTACATGTTTGTTATATTTGTTAACCGCGTGATCAATTAGTTGATATTCTGCTTGCAAGTTTGATGAGATGATTCCGAAATCCTAGACTTTCATCCATATCTTTTTCGTCGAGTTTAATCGTGTTTAGTTTTAATTTGCCTTTTTAATTGTTTTTCTATAGTTTATTAAAATCACAAAATTGGTTAGAGTGTTTAGGTTTTATTTTCTGTCAATTGTGATACATAATAATTATTTGACGGCTAAGTCTTCCTTGAGAGACGATTTGTGGTTAACTTGGTACCCTACAATTGATCTCGTTCTCTTGCGAGGATTGCTAGATTTATTTTAAGTGTTTAGCGGTCGAACAATATACAATTAGTAAATGATAAAAAAATTAATTAAGTTATACCTCAAGATGTTCCTTCCTTAGATTTGTGCATAACTTCCCAATTAATTTTTCCCAATCCCTATCCCAACAAAGTAAAGTGGCGCTAATGGTTTCATCAACAACTTGAACATGTATCATATACCTGGTCAACCAAAGTTTGAAAAAAATGTTAAAACAATTAAAATAGTTATTAATCTAATCTATAATCTAAAATTAAATCTAATATAAATATGAATAATATTAAAATGTTACCTCAAAACCCTTGTTTCAAACAACGAATCACACTTCACACAATAGAAATTATCAAGAGCTGGATGCATCTTCTTTGTATAATGAGTGTACGCAAGATACCACCATTCATCCGAAATTGACACAACTCTTGCATAAATCTAAAAACTGTTAGCCTATATATTGAATTAATTAAATCGAATGAAATTCGTGAACAAATAAATATTTATTATTTTATTAAATTAATTAAGTAAAGAGATTCAATTAAAAAATTACCTTTTCGTTGTCATACAAATAATCAACAGTTTTCACGGATGCATCCGGTGCTTCAAGTTCATCTCGAGTCATCCGTGCAAAGGGCAAACTAACATGACTAATGGAATATGTAGGATTATTGTTGTTCTTAATCCTAATTTAGAGAATAATTTGTTAATTAATATAATCTATATGTTTAAATTTTTGAATTCCAAAAAAATTAAAAGGAATACTACCTCTTCTTGAAGTCTTGTATCACTTCAACTTTTTCATTCACAAGCAATTTTGTAACGTAAAAGCTACTGGATATCTTCAGTTGATCTTATGAATAATCAAAAATATTAAATTATTAAATACCACTAACAAATCCAATAATAAATAATAATAAATTATTATTAATAAAAATATGTACAAATTATTAAAGGTATATTTATCACCTTTAAAAACTTTTGCTCGACCCATTTGTAAAATAATTACAATAGACTCAAAAATTTGCTGCTCCAAGTGAGGCAATATCTGATCCACATAATTCTCCCAAAGTGTACATGAGATGTGATTGTTTCTGCAAATTTAAAATAGTTAAAAATATACATACATAAATTAACAACATATACATAGGTTTGTAAAATCATATACATCATCTTACTCTAGATCTTCCAACGTTAAATCCGAAAATCTCGTAAGACGGTCATTTATATCCTTATTTTATCTGCAAAAGACGTTTTTAAAGCATTAGTAAATAAAAATAAATTTAGCAAATATTTATAAGAATATATGAATTTTACATATACCGATCAACATAGAGTCATCAACATTATATTATCGGCCATTTCGGTAAACTTTTTAAAACTGTACATGAACCTCGAAAATATTTCA
The DNA here is from genome assembly GCA_016081115.2 of Rehmannia glutinosa. NCBI lineage: Eukaryota > Viridiplantae > Streptophyta > Magnoliopsida > Lamiales > Orobanchaceae > Rehmannia > Rehmannia glutinosa. The sequence goes on along the minus strand of CM071924.1, from coordinate 35,926,064 downwards.
TCAAACATTTCGAACTCATGAGTCTTTCCGTAGAAAAGCATCTTCAATTTTGTAGCAGTCGTTTTATACTTCTCATTTTTCCTCTCAACTATGAAATCCTTTATGGCATACACATGCCCTTCTTTAAGAGTTATGCGAAAATTTGGAATCTGATACTTTCTAATCGTACCATGAATTCAGTCACTCTGTAATGGAGAACATTAAAATAATTAATTTTTTTTAAAATAAAATATATTGCAAAAACATTCAACAAAAAATATCAAAGTATAATATATTACTGCAACATCGTGAAAAACGCACTCAAGACTCGGCATTTGCTTATTTTGGTTGTAAGTCGGTTTCTCGTACATTCGCACAAGCCATAATTTGATTGCCCATAGTGTTTTACTATTATTGACATCGCATAAGGCTGAACATAGGGCCATTATGTTTTTTGTTTGACAATGAATCTACGAAGAGAAGAAAGTATATATGCTTTTAATTCTGTAGCTACTTGAATGTGTAAATAACTGAGTGTAGGCAACTAATATTTATAGTGTGAAGCCCCGATTTTTTCGAACATATAATTGATTCTTATTGTCGTCTATGTATTTAATCGACTATTTTACCGCATCACTTTGACAGGTAATTATCATTAATATATATATTTTGTATTTTATTTTATTTAATTTATTACTTGTGATCATGATCACTATTAATTCTATTTTGCATTTATGATCACTTGATTGATCATTATTACTATTTTTGTATTTATTAGTCACCTTAGAATTTTAAGAGACTATTTATTTTAGAGACCTTTACCTTATAGAATTAAGATTTTTATTTAGTAAAAGTGATCATGAGACTTATAAGTGATCAAGAAATCACTAATTATTTTGGAGATTGATATATTTCATCTATTATCATCAAATTTGGGACCAAAAAAAATATGGAATTACCATAATACCCCTATAGTGGCGGCCATGGTGATGATTTTTGGAGTAGGAATATCATCCAACTCTTGTACACTTACACCTTATATTAGTCATCTTGTGTATAATTATACCATTAATTCAAACATTATACACATCATCTCATACATCAATTCTTTATTACTATTTTTCCCAACATGTTGGAGTCTTCCCAATATTCCTTCTCTTTTCATACCTTGCCCATACTTTGACTAGTCTAATTGTCTCCATGCAAGAGACAATTTGCAAGACAAAATTAATCAAAAATTTCTCCCCGCTCTCTACCATGGTGGACGGCCAAAATGGCCTTATTACACAAAAATTCAACTCATTTTTTTCATCTAACACATTTATCTCTCAAGCCTCTACTCCTCCTTCTCTCTAAACCTCCTACCTCTCTCTACTCTTTCTTCTTACTTCTTCTCCAACACTTAGAAAATTTTTCAAGACAACTCTCCTTATACTCCATCAAATTCGAACACCCCTTCACAAGGTAAGAAATGTTGTTCTCCAATTCATCTTGATAACCTCTAGCTACCTCCTTTCACCTCTTAACTTAAGCTCAAATTTAATTTTTGAGGTACATTTAGAAGACTTTGAAGACTAAAGCTTGACATCACCTTGAAGAGGATTTCAAGACTTGAAGGAAATTTTGAAGATTTAGACTATAAGGTAAGATAATGGACTCTAGTGTATTTTCCTTCTTCTTTCTATTTTTTTTTTCAAATTTTAACACCCCTTTTTCATTTTTGAGAAATAGGGGCTGACCTTAGGTGATTTTGGAGTTGAACCAAAATTTCCAAATTTGAAGCTTCAACTAGTTTCAAATCACCTACTACATAAGGTAAAGTGTAGTCTTTCCAATTTTCTTATCTCTTTCTTTTTCTCCTTAATTTTTTTCTCTCATTTTTCTAACTCCAAATTTTGATATTTCTTGACTTAGGGGCTGACCTAAGTGACCTCCTCCAAAGTTGTGAAATTTATCCTTTTATTTCACAATTTTCCAATTTAAGGTGGGTGGAAAAATACTTTCCAACTTCTAGGTGTTTTTATTAAAATGCATGTAGAATTTTGATCATGAGCCCTTGAGATATATAATCTATGTATTGCATGTCAATTTTATGTATCAAATCATGAAAATTCTCAAGAGTTGCTCAAATTTGCTATTTATTGAATTTTAGGTGCATGCATGTACAATTTAATGTTCTATTTGATGAATTCTTGTATGAATTGGACATGCATGTGTATGATCTTTGAAATCCATATTTTGGATGACTTATAACCTGGACAAGTCGAGCATAATTGATTAAATTTCAATTTTGGACTTAAAAATACAAAAATAGAAAGTTGGTGGACTAAATTGCAAGAAAATGAAAGTTAAAGGACCCCTATGCAAATTTCGATTTTTGGGACTGTACTCAGGTTCAAAAATGACTTTTGGAAATTTTAATAAAGTTTTAATAGTTTTAAGATAAATAAAATCAACCTTTAAAAGCCCAATGACTAGATTGTAAAATTTTGAAAGTTTAAGGGCTACTTTGCAAATTTTGAAACTGTACCAGACCTTAATTTTAAAATTTGAAATTTTTACTCTTAAGGTACTGGAAATGACATATTTTAAATGTATTCCAAAAATCCAAGTGTTTAGGGCTTGGAAAGTAATTTTTCTAAAATTGAGGGACTAAAGTGTAAAAGACTAAACTTGAGCACCCAAATGAAATTTCCAGGACTTATGCAGCCCATGCACCTGGAAATACTAACTTAACTATAACTTAATTATATTTTGGACCCAAGGTTCAAATTTCATAACAATTAGACCCCTATAAGCCTTAAGGGCAAATATTTCAAAATGGGACAAAAATAAGATTTTCAAAAGTTAAAGGACCTACACTTATTTATTTTAAAAACTGCTTTTGTCCCAATATCCTACTAACCTTGATGACATTTTCCAACTGGAATCACATTAAAAGCCTTCCGGTTTGTGAGTTCCGATTATTTTAAACTTAAGGCCCGAAATGACAATTTTTACAAATTTGGGGCCAATATGAGAATTTTATAAAATCTCGACCTCAAAACTTTAAAAACCTGGATCTCTGGACAATATGGAGAATTTAGGAACTGACCTCATAATTTTTCAAGGTCGGGATATTTATTTATTCAATTTTCAACCCCAAAAGTTTTGGTTTTTACAAAACGGGACTAAATTGTAATTTTTCTTTTATAAAGGACCTAACTCAAATTATTTTCCCTTTTACTAAAATAGCCCTGGACCCTCTGACTGGAGATTTAATTAAAGTATCTTATTTTCTCAAAAACCCTTGACTTATCGGACCGATTCGACCGATTAATACCCGATCGCGGGGCGACTTCCTCGTCTTGAGGTTTTGAATCTATAACGGGACTTATGTTCCACCTAATCTTTCAAGATACCGAAGATTTCTTATCCTCCCGATAATCATTTTCATCCAAATAACTCCACCAACGCCATATTGCTACTCGTGAATTTTCAAAAATTTCTGAATCGCTTCCTCGAATCAATCATACTCATTTTGCTGGTTGTTATTTTTGTACTTGTATTTACTTTCTGCCTGAGTCAACTTGGTGTTTCGAGCTCACGATCGGAATGGATACGTCGGGGGATGGGAAGGGGCGCTCACTCGTGCTATTCCACTCTTCCAAAGACCATCGCCCTAATCCCGCAGGCGAGGGACGGAGTGTCCAAGGGAAGCGGGTCGTAGTACTTGAGGTATAATCATGATTATGACAGATCCGAGCCTTGCAAGCTCCACTGTGGATTTTGTCTTTGCCTATGGAGCGATAAGGTGACCGGTCTTGGACCATCTTGCCTGGGGAGTTACAAGGAAGAACGAAGGAATCGCTGTCTGATCCACACGATTCCAGAGTTATCGGACCCGTTTGGTTGGCGCTACAAATCCGTACGTAACCGCTACTTGTTTGCATTGTTGGCGCTACAAATCCGTACGCAACCATTATTTATCTTGCATAGGATTGGCGTTACATTCCGTACGCGATCCTACCTGTCTTGCCTGAATCGCATAGTGCCTGTGTGGCCACGAACTGTTTTCTTAAACTGTATAAGTCTATTACTTAAATATATTTATCACGACGCTTGTGGACTGTGTGTGATTTCATGCATCATACTCACGCGTTTTCATATAACTGTTTTCGCGCATTAACTATATATATCGCTACACTTGCACACGATCACCCCATCCACTGAGATTTCTGTCTCATCCCCACCTGTTTTCTAACCTTTAGATGAGGACTTCGTTGAAGATGCTGAACCGACTACGGATTGAGCCCTTGTACTCGCTTGTTGGATTTACTATCTTTTGTTGTTGATGTCATTTGGACTTGTTACTATTATTTTGTTGGACTTACTACTTCGTGTTGTTGTTGTTGAACTCTTTTTCTCGGTGTTTGTTGTTGGACTCTTGTATTTCTTTTCATTCGGTTTGTAATCGAAGGGCGTAGGACCCTTTGACTTTTAAGTTGTTATCTTTAGATCATATCGGGATGTAATTTGGATTATGGATATTGTGGTGTAAGTTGTAATTTGTACTTGTTCTTTATTCATTTGCTATTTGACTTTGTTTCATTGGGTTCTCGATGATATTCGTCTAGACTGTTTGGTTATTTGTATTTAAGTTGTGGATCGTCGTCGCGTCCCATTTGAGGCGTAATATATAGGACTAAATTTTCTTTTTTTTGCCAGATTTTAATTATTCCGAATTTTCGTAAGATACGATTAAATAAAGTTGTATGATTTTTCGAGATTGAAAAAATATTTAAATAAAGTAATATAATTTTTTAAGATAGCAAAAATCAATTTACAAATTTTACATTCCAAATGTATAGATTTTCAATTACATATTATTGATGACAAATTTTAGATGCCAAATTGATTGATTCTATTTTCCTTTAATATCGATATACAACATCGCATAAAAAAAGGTTAAACATACCAAATATATGGATTTCCTGCAAAGTTTTAGATTACAAATTTCCGAATCCAAATTTATTGATTTTTTCTACACAACAACACATTTTTTTCAATTAATTGTGACAAATTCACACTAGAATCAAACTGCTTTTTGTTTCTATGAAGATTAGTTGAACATACAGACGTACCATATTCGTTAAGAGTAAAGTATTCGACTGCAGTCAATCTTCAGCAGTTTTACGACAATCCTTCGACTCATAAGGGTCGATATATCTCCAAAAGAAACTGAGACTGCTGCCCATGATATTCATAATCACTGCTGATATAGCAGAAGGTAATGCAACCATGGGTGAGCTGAAATGAGAGGTTGCTAAAACCACTCCTAACGATGAATTTTGCATGCCGACTTCAATTGATATTGCACGCCGTTGTTGCTCCTTGAATACACCTAAAGCTGTAGATTGATACCCCACAAAGAAACCTGCAAAGTGTAGCAATAGGACCGAAAGTACTACAAATCCCAACTCTCCAGAAAGCATTACTTAAGCACGATGAATTGGAGATAGATCAAATGATAATGATGCACCAAAGACCGAAGACTTCAGACGAACAACATTTTCTGAGAATACACTGCAAGCAAGCAGTGACGAAGATAAAACAGTTAGCAGTTGAGCAAAAGGAGTCAGTAGTTTCACAGTTTCAGGAAATGTGGTCTGCAGATAAGAACCTAGCAGAATTGGAGCAACTACCACCTGCAAAGTGCTCACGGAGAGATTAACGGCGTTGACAGGAACATAAGTTCCTGCAAGAATCTTACACAATAGAGGTGTAAGAATCACCGCTCCAAGGGTGGTACATACTGTCATTACAATCGACAACGGAACGTCTCCTTGAGCAATTAAGGTTACCTGTAACACATGTTGGACGTTGTCCCTCCTGGGCAACAAGACAACAATATCAAACCTACTGAAAGTGAAGGTGATAGCCCCAACAACTTGCTAACTATCACTCCAGATGCCGGCATAATAGTGTATTGAGCAGCACAACCATAAAGAAGAGAAAGAGGCCTTTGCCTGAATAGACTGATCAACTCTTTGAGCTCCAATGTAATCCCCATAGCCAGCATAATAAACCCAAGAGTCAAGCTATAAGAAGTTGGACCCAAATTCACAAACTATGAAAAAGTGGAGGATCGAAAAAAGCCACCACCCCTCCAACAATCACATAGAGAGGGTACAAACTCGTGATGGCCAACAAATTTTCCCATCTGGGCCGCTTATCCGAAGGTACCATTCTTTGCTAAATTTTCAAAATTCTCATTAACACCACAATTTGCGCTACTAGAAAATCTTGAATATGTAAGGTTTGGCCTGGCAGAGATTTTAACGGGGTTAAGGGGTTTGTAGAGTGGGATTATTGGTTTTGGATGGTAAATTAATGGGGTGAAGCAGAGAGAAAGAGAGATTGTTAGATTGATAAAGAATCGAGTTTTTCTGTTGTAAAAAGTTTTTATTCAAAATGGGATCTGTATAGTTTTTGATTTCTTGAATGAAGAAGATGTTGAAATTCATTCAGGAACATTTATGGACGCGCAATGCCCGTGGAAATCCAGACGGCTATGCTTGCTTGGCCGTATGTATGGCTCAATTTCTACACAACAACACATATTTATGGATTTTCTTTAAAGTTTAAAAGCAAGGAAAAGGTCAAACATTTCCATTTTATTACCCGTGCCATATAAAAACCATAATAGTCATCAACAAAAAATAGCAACAAACAGGTCGAACATGACTAATTTAGTAATTTATAGGCCATTCCATGTATATATCGACAATTAGCAATTATCAGCAACAAAATATCAGCAACAAAAAGGTCAAACATTCCAATTGTATGGAGCATTCTATGTATATCGATAATCAACAATTATTGGCAACAAAGAATCAGCAACAAAAAGATCAAATATTCACATTTTATGAACCATTTTCCATGTAAATCGAAAATCAGTAAAAAAAAGTCAGAAATCGATTTTAGCAAATGCGTTTAGGCGGGAAAACAAAAATAGAAACATGTTGCTATATATATATATATATATAGGAATTGGTTCAAATGAGATCAAGCCCTTTAGGTGAGACCATAGGGATATATCGTGACCATTGGATCTAAACGAATAACGGTCTAGATTTTTCCTCTTATTTTTAGTATGCGCCGGATTTATTGGGAGGATTAAGGATAATTTGGTATTTTCAAAATTAATAAAATATTACCATATCTCTCTTTCCGCGATTTAAAGTATCAGTTACATTTTCAAAATGCATACCTATTCAGTTTTCTTTCTCAATCCATTTCACGTCTCTGTTCAGTTCTAAGTATAGACAATAACAAAACTATATATACAATATTCCTATTCTAAATAAGCACACTATTAAAATTTAATATAATACACTTTGTTCATACTAAATATTCAAATTTGGAACACTATATATGCAAAACATAAATATGCAGTATGCAAGGTATAAATAATAAGGACCAATGCCTAATGTATTTCAATATTTTACTTGTTTTGTTATAAGTATACACAATAACAAACCTATATATACAATATTCCTATTCTAAATAAGCACACTATAACAATCCTATATATACAATATTCCTATTCTAAATAAGCACATTATTAAAATTTTAATGTAATACACTTTGTTCATACTAAATATGCAAATTTGGAACACTATATATGCAGAACATAAATACGCAATACGCACGGTATAAATCATAAGGACCAATGCCTAATGTATTTCAATATTTTCTTGTTTTGTTCTAAGTATACACAATAACAAAACTATATATGCAATATTCCTATTCTAAATAAGCACACTATTAAAATTTAATGTAACACACTTTGTTCATACTAAATATGAAAATTTGGAACACTATATATGCAGAACATAAATATGCAGTATGTAGCAATATGCAGGGTATAAATTATGCAGTATGTTGAAGAAGGAGAGATGATGGTTGACCGCATGATTGAGGAAACGTGATCAATAACATACCACATCCCTAATTTGTAGGAGGCGGTTATTTTGGGATTTTCATCTATCCATATTTTACCCCTGCAAGTGTATATTTTCCTTCCAATAGCTGCATATATTTGGTGTATTTTGGCCATCGATTTTTTTGATGGTGTAGATATGTCCCTACGATCTCATCTAGGATGATGGTCTCACAGGATCTCTTCCCTATATATATATATATATATATATATATGAGTACTTTGGGTGTGTAACTAGTAATACAAGAACTCTAATGGTAAACTGCAATTTCAAATGACTTTGTACCAATAATATAACTTCAACAACATATAATTGATAAAATAATCTCAAATGACAATAGTTTGTCAACAAAAAAATTACTCTTAAATGTAGTCTTTTCCAATACACGGTTAGTGCTACCTTCCTTCATCGGTCTTCCTTCTTTTACATTAATTTTTTCGGAGTTCTTTCTACTAAAGTGCCTTTTCTGGGTTGCCCGTTCCTGAGTCTCTCCTGCACACCAACTGCTTATGTCGTATCATCTACAAATATAAAAAAACTGATACTTTTATGACAATTTATGATACTTTTGAGGAGATTTCTGACACTTTTAGGGCAAAACTCTCAAAAACACATTAATAAATCTAAGAATCCAATCACCATCTAACAACAAAACAAACAAAAATGCAGTTCAACAAAAAATTCAAAGTTGAAATACATACATTCATATAAATATACGTTCAATGTTGAAATACAATATAAAACTAATATTTTAAGGCAATTTATGATACTTTTATGACAATTTCTGATACTTTCAAGCATCAACTTTAACAAATTTTCACTATAACAACAATTTTGTTATTTTAAGTATTTCTAACAACAATAATCATAATTTTCAATTACCATCTAACAACAAATCTAACAAAAACACAGTTTAATAAAAAAATCCACACACAAATCTGTAAAATTTTCCACTTCGGCAAACTAATTATTCCAATTCAGTAAATTAATTGCCAAAACATATATACAAACATATTTGCAATTTTTTTCTCGTAAATTATGAAACTATTTTACATACCTTCAAACCTCCAAACTTCAATGGTGGAATCAAGAAGACACTTCGACTACGAGCGACGAAATATACTTCGGAGCAACAAAACGAAAAAACCCCCCATAAAATGACAATAACACAAAGCAAATCGAGAAGAAGAAGCAAGAATAATAGAAGAATAAGAAGAAGAAGAAGAGATGCAGAAGAATAAGATGAAGAAGAAGAAGAAGATGAAGAAAAAGAGAAGAAGAGAATCGACAAACTAAAAAAAGAAATAAAATAAATCCTAGTAAAAAGAAAATGAAAAATGAAAAAGAAAACTCGAATTGGGCGGGTAAGTGAAGCGGGTTGGGTAAGTAGGATCCGACTTACGAAATTAGACCCGTAAGACGGTCTTATACAAGTTTTTGCCAATTATAAGGTTGTAATATGATAAATATTATACACGTGAAAATCATCCGTATCGTGGAATATGAGATGAAAGGCGAATTTGAAATCTCATCCCCAAATAACTGTCTTGCAAAGTTGGGTTTATTATCCCGCTTCTGGCTGGAAGCTAAGTAAAAAGCTTTTGTCTTAACATTAACTAGTGTAACACCCGTGCCATGCACGGTGAGTATTATATTGGGCCTCTACAATTGGATTATGTTGAATAATATAGAGTTTCTTGTGTCGAACCATTGGATTTATGTAAAAAAAGTAATATTAATAAAATATAAAATGTAAAATATAATTCATACAAATTATTAAAACTAAAGAACTATATAAAAAACTACAAATTTTCAAAGACTTCTTTGTACACGACATTCATTGTTTGCTTGTTGTTTGATTCTTCGTCACCACAAACTAATATTTTTAAACCCTTGCGATTGGTGACTCTGGAAACAGCAACGTATAATTGGCCATGGCTGAAGACTGTATTCCGCAAAAATAGACCGACATTGGAGAGAGATTGGCCTTGACTCTTATTTATAGTCATTGCATACGATACAATAAGAGGGAATTGTCTTCGTTGAAACTTGAATGGAATCCTGAGGTCCGATGGGGTCAATGTCATTCGCGGAATCAACACCTTATGCCCTGCATTTGTTCCAGTGAGAATTTTAGCTTCCAGCACATGTTTGGCGAGCCTCGTAATAACCAATCTAGTGCCGTTACATAGTCCAATAGAATGGTCCATGTTCCTCAAGAGCATAACCGGCGTACCGACTTTCAAATGCAATTCATGATTAGGAACACCGGAACATCTTATCCCGTTCAAAAATTCTGGTGTGTGCAGATCGTGCAAGAAGTCAACATTAGCATCGGATTTGCACGTGCTATCGGAGCTCAGATACGTCTGGCCCTCGTAAGAATTTAACGATGTCATATACTGATTTATGGACTCAACAACATCATGGTCGGTGCGCCGATAGCCCTCTCTTTCAAGTAAGTAGGATCTTCAACGGCGTCTCTAAACATCGGATAAGTACTTTCAACAATAGTTGCAATTGGATCACCGGAAGATTGTAGCACGATATCTTCAGGTATATCAATAGTTGCACAACCATCGTTCGATCCTCCGATTGTTCCGTCTCCAATGCTCGCAATCCATTCAGAAAATTGCACCAAATCTGCATAATCATCGGTTCCACCTAAGCTTTGAAGGCGCATGTTCTTAGTAAGTTTAAAAATTGTGCAATCCTTCCACAAATATGATGAATTAATTGTTGCATTCACAATGTCCTGCCGACTTCCCTTAGGTATAACCGGCAAGATTTGTCTAAAGTCTCCACCAAACACAACTGTTTTTCCTCCAAACACTACATTTTCCTTCAACGGATTTTCTATTTTTAAAAGAGCTCGCAAAGTTTCGTCAAGTGCTTGAAAGCAAAACTTGTGCATCATCGGTGCTTCGTCCCAGATTATAAGTTTAGAACGAATAATCAACTCCGCGAGCGGACTCTCCTGATTGATATTGCATGTAGAGTCTTGATTTGGGTTTAAGGGAATAAGAAATCGCGAATGCGCAGTCCTTCCACCTGGCAACAGAAGAGATGCTATGCCGCTCGATGCAACGTTTAGTACAATTTACCCTTTTGATCTCAATGCCGCAGATAAAGCCCTCCACAAAAATGTCTTTTCTGTACCTCCATATCCGTAGACAAAAAACATACCACCCTTGTCGGATGCCACCGCATGCATTATTTTCGAGTAAACACTACGTTGTTCATCGTTTAGCTTGGCAAGCAGATTCCGGTGCTCAACCAATAGCACTTTACGATCGTAGCGTAACTCATCGTATATCAGTCTGTTTCGGTAGTTTTGAAGATTCTCAATATCCGGAAATGGCATCGAATCAAAATTGCGTAGACTCTTACCATGATTCCTTAACAATTTTTCAATTTCCACCAAGGCAAGATTCTTTATTTGGTTCTCACTCAATACCAGATCTGCACAAGAAGAAGAAAAATAATAAATTTCATAAAAATGAATAAATTTCATAAAAACAGGAGTACCACTAAAATTTATAAACAATGAAAAAATACGCCCAAAAGGTATGACGTAAGATATAAAATAGAATATATCAATACCTTGATGATTTAGAAGTCTTCTTCGATTATATAAAATATCATCCGAAAGCAACTCCCAACACTTCTCCCACACTTTGTCTGGCGGCCGCTTCAACGAATCGATGACAACAATGACGCAAAAGACTTCTTAGGGTTTCAAAGAGATGCCCGGTGACTCGCTTCAATGATGGCGTCAATATATTCCCTATCATCTTCTAACAGACCAAGAGAGTAGCAAGCTTCGCGATATGAAGAGTGTTGCACACCATTTACCTTCTTGTAGTCGTCGTGACACGTAGCCCCTCAGACCACGTTAATGAGACACCTCAAATAGTACATATCCCCACAACCCGGAGGGACATAAAAAACACGCCCTATTGATTTTCCAATCTTCCTCGGCACCCACTTTCTAAGATCGCTTTCCAAACGAATTTAGTTAGAGCTTCAGCATAAGTCAACTCCCGAGCTTGAGGATATATTTTATTGGCTTCCATCCAAGCTAAAAACATGCGGAATGGTACTATGAGGATTCGGGGATGGGAGGTAAATCTATTGCTCGGACTAAAATGTGTCGTTTTAGTTCATTTACAAATGAGTATCCTACTATAAGAGGATTTTTTGAGGAGCAAGGTTGGATGTATTTATGGGAGCATGCTTATGTGTTGTATGATGATGATATTATCCAACTCTTTTATGCCAATATGTGGGTCGAATATGATAATGATAGAAAGCCGATTGCCGTTAATTCTCTTATAAAGGGTCGTCATTTTAGATGGACTCCCAATGATATTTGCCGGCTTTTACATGTTAGAGAAGGTGGTTGGGATTATTTCTCTTGTGGGACTTGGAATGATGAAATGTTGGGGTGTCGATGAAAGAAGTCAAGACGTATTTGGGAGTATGGCCTAAGTATTCTTTGTTGGCAATGACACTTGAGCATCGCATTTTATCGGTCATTGTCGCATATTGCATTTGTGGTAAGTCGGGAAAGATGCCTAGCAATATGGATTATTTTTGACTTATAAGATTGCTAGGAGGGAACCACTTAACTTTGGTGCCATACTTATTCAATGTCTTATCGAGTCCATTACTCAAGGTAATAAGAAGTTGGTTATGGGAAATTGGATTTGTAAACTTCTTATTCAATCGGGACTACCTCGCCGTCGGAGTGTAACTCGGAGGTATTTCAAAACGACTTCGACATTGATAACATCACCCAAATGGTCACTATGCGCAAGAACATGGAAATCCGACCAACCAAAATGGCGAGAGGAAGAGGTCAAGAGTCTCCGATCCTAATGACGCGTCTTTGATGACGGGGGCCGCAAGATTAGTGGAAGAGGGCGAACCGAGCAATCCGGAGGGTAATACCGGTGCTCAACCGCCTAGGAGGTATACTCAAGCCGAATTTGATGAGATGAGGGCTTTTCATGAGACGAGGTATGAGGCTTTGGAGCAAAAGACCTCCAAAATGCAAAAGTCTATCGGCAAGTTAAAGAAATTCATCAAGGACTTAATTCCCGGATCTTGCTTCTCCTCGGATGAGGAATGATGTTACCCCACCCCTTTACTTTCTAGCATTTTCATTTAAGTTGCTTTGTACTTTTATGAACTTTTGTAAAACTCATTTGTACTAATGATATTTGCTTGTTTTTCTTAAAAGGGTTAATATTGCAAGTTGATAATGACTTGTGGATGATCATGATTTTGATGGAGTGTTTGATGGTAAAAATACTCTAATTCAAGCATTGTTTGATAATTGGTGTGAAGTACTTGATGGTAAAAGTGCTTCTCTTAATGCTTTGTTCATTTTGCTTAGTTGGGACATTTGATACATGTATTGTTGAAAGCATGACTTATTACTTGATGGATGCTCTAATTTTTCGCATTTGTAATGCCTTGATCATTCTTTACTTTGCTCAATTGGGTTGAACCCTTGAGTTTATGGCTTTCTTGTATATTTCTTGATAACTTTTGCTTATAATCTTGATGAGATTAGTTATTATGTTGTATTGTATGATGTTTGATGTGAATTGGTGATGAAATTTTTTGGCTTGGATCATTTACAAGGGCTTTATACAACTCTTTTTATTTTTCACGCACACAAGGTGCTTGTTAAATTGTCGCAATGAAACTTTCAACTTCTACATGATTCTCTTGCTTCAAAATGTCTTAAAATCTTTTTGAAATCATGTTTTTAGCTTACTTATAAGCTTATGGATCTTTTATGTTTCTATTCTCCAATTTTCCTTGGATTACTATGCTTAAATAGCTCTACGGTTATTAAACCGTCCCTTTGGCGCGATTTGATATTATTATATGGTGTTTTCACCATCCTAACATTCTTTTTGATGATTCCAAAGGGGGAGAAAAACAGGATATTGGCTCATTAGCTCAAAGAAGCTAATAAAAGCTTATCATAAAAGCTATAAGCTATGGCTCATAAAAGCCATAAGTTGTGATTTGTTCTTAGTCCAATTGTTGCTTGATGGACTTATATTATTGTTTAATGTTGTTTTGTGACAGGGGAGCTTATAAGCTCTTGAACAAATTGTAAAAGCTAAAGCTTTTAGCTTATGGATTATTGCTCTTACATTATTCTTGATGTGCTTGTTGATAGGGGGAGCTTATGCTTATTATTGAAAATATTTACTTCCTACTTGGTTGCTTTTATATTTTTGGAAATTTTGGTTGCTTCCAAACGGTCAAATGTTTTTACCGGAAAATCATTTCTAAAATTGCTCTCTTTGTTTGTGTAAAAATTGTTTTGGTTTGTAATCATCAAAAAGGGGGAGATTGTTTGATACATGTTTTTATCTTAATTTTGATGATTTTATTTTATCACCAAAACAATGCTTTTAAAGGTTGTCCAAATACTCCTAAATGATTTAAAATGGTTTTTAATATTTTTAGGAGTATTTCCTCAAGTTTATTTTTGATAATAATGGACAACACTTTTAATGATTTTATTTCAATGGATTTTTCACTCCTTAACAAGGTTCCTAAATGTTGTCTAAATACTCTCGATTGGTTTAAAATGTTTTTACTAAATTTTCGGAGTATTTCTTGGGTTTTATTTTTGACAAAAATTGGACAACATTTGTCTCGTCGTCGGCCGCCTCTATAGGGCAACCCGTACTGAAGATGTTTTTAGAAACAGAAAATGAGACGGAAGGAAAAACAAGCGGTCGGCCGCCATGCAGGCGGCGTCGGCCGATGCAGTCGGCCGTGCCGCCGGATCGGCCGACCGGTACTGCAAGTTTCATTGTTGAAACAGACTTAAATCCTTCGTATTTTTGGTTAGGGAGATCGGTTGAGACAGGGGTCGACCGGCCGGCTCACGCCGTCGGCCGGTCGCCTGTTGTAATTTTCAAAGTGTTCTCTTTTTCTCTTATCTCGTGCGGCCGGTCGCCTCTATGTATTGACAAAAAAATATGACCGTTTGGACAGACACATTTCCTTAAATTGTGGGATTGATTTCTAACACTATATTCTTGATTTTAATTGTATTTTTCTGTAGATTTTCAATCCCCAAGAGGAGCCTATGCTTGATCAATCATCTCCTATAAATAGAGGAAGTTTTGGAGCAACCAACACAATAATTGAGATACAACACAACAAGATACACTTCAAGCAAACACTTGGTCTTTCATTGTTATTATTCTTGTTGTAAAATTGCCTAGCTTATCACTTTCACATCTTTGAGGTCTAGGCTATTCTTGATTACACTTTGCACTCAAATTGTATTATTCATTATTGAGTTGTAATCTTGATTTTTGGTTATCATTCAAACACAAGATATCCTTGTGAGTGTTCTTGTGGTAAGAGCACACTTGGATGATCTAGGTGATAGGTACAAGAAGATTGTGGTAATCTTCTTATTGAGGTGTTGAAGAATTTGGTATTCTTCAAGATTGAAGATTGTGGTAATCTTCACAAGGTGCGTTGAAGGAAGATTGTGGTAATCTTCAAAGGGAGATTGTGGTAATCTCCAAAGGTGGTGTTGAAGAAGAGTGTGGTGCTCTTCAAGGTGTTGTAAGTTGAATTTGTATTAATTTTGGTAATTAATAAAATTCTTTTTCTTTCGAAATCCATCCGGATATCTTTGGGGTGGTAGGATTAGGCCCTAGGTGGGTTGAACCTCTTTAAATCAACGTGTGTTGTTTATATTCCGCACCTTTATTATTGTATTTGAGCATTCGGTTTTAAAAAGAGGGCGAAATCGAAAAGATGGAGATAATCTATTCACCCCCCCTCTAGATTATCGTAGCCGCTTGGACTTACAAGTGGTATCAAAGCCAAACTCTTTGGCAAGCTCGTTTCACATCGCGAGTGAAGAGAAACGATCGACGGCTACGAACGAAGCTCATCTATCCGGCACCTCCACCACCAAGCCACCACTATTTGATTCCAAGAATTTTAATTTTTGGAAAGAAAGAATGGAATGCTATCTACAAGGTTGCGGGTTCGACATTTGGAACACCATCATTAATGGAGAATCCATTCCGACGAAAGATACACCATACACCTCAAAAGGCTTCAAAAAGCTCAATGATGAAGAAAAGAAAATCATCTCCTTAAACGGTATGGCTTTAAATATTTTGTATTGTTCATTTACTAATTTAGAAAATGAACATATTGTAGGAATAAAGTCCGCACATGAAGTATGGCAAAAATTAGAAGCCATCTATGGAGTATTTGCAAATGAAAGGAGTCAAACAAAAGCATCTACTTCTCAAGATCATACAAGCTCAAATCTAAGGAATAAGCCTCCTACAACCTCCAATTATGAAGAAGTTGAATATTGTTTTATGGGCATCAATGAAGAAAATGAGGTATGTCTTAAACCCTCTACTTCCTATGATATTGTCATTCAAAATGATTATAGTGATTTACAAAATGATTATGATGAACATCAAAATGAATTCCAAAGCTTACTTGTTAGATACAAAAATTTGAAAAAGGAATTCAATATTTTGAAAAATGATAAGGATAGTTTATTTACTTCTTATGAATCACTATCATGTGCTCACACCACCACACTTGACAAGGTTAGAAACCTTGAAAAAGAAAATATTACTCTTGTTGAGAATATTGGTTGCATGAAAAAGGATTTATTAAAATCCAACTTGAGTACCAATAAAATGTCCAATATTGTTGATATTCATAATTGTGATAAGGAACTTGATCATAAGCCTAATGTTGTTAATCATATGAAAAAGGATCAAGTCACTATGCATATCGGTCATTATGCTCCTAAAATTATTACTTGTTTTTATTGTGGCAAAAAGGGTCATGCGGCTAATTCTTGTCGGGCTAGAAATAGCTCTAAATATTGTTGGAGACCTAAAAGTCTCAAAGCTAATCTTAAAGGACCCAAACACATGAGGGTACCACAAAACAATGTGCTATTAGGTACCCGGCAAAGCAAAAATCGGAGAAAATTCATGCCACCAAGAAAACATCAAATGAACGTTTCATTTGATCAAAGAAGGAGAAACTACTCTCAACAAAGCCAATTTCAAGAAGAGCGTATAATCAAAAATGGGAAGAACACAATCCTTGAAATGGCAAAAGACATCATCAACAAGATGATTTTCAAAGAAGAAGAAACCATCAACCATAGGAAGGTAACCAAACTTGGAAATGGAGAAGTCATCATCAACAAAGTGACTTCTCAATGGGAAGATATCATCAACAATGGGAAAGACACAACCCATGGAAACGGCGTAATTGGTAAACCGTATCTCCCCATTTGTATATGCATTTTTTTTTGCATACTTTTAATTGTGTCTTAATTGCAAAATGAATTTTCAAGTATTTATTTTTAAAATAGGTCTCTTATATATTTATGAGTTTTAAATTTTTTTAAAAAAAGGGACCTTGCATGATTTTCTAAAACTCTTGAGCTTTTTATTAGACTTATGTGGCTTATTATCTCTTATGAAATCTTATAGCATAAGCTCTTTTTTATCTCATATTATTTGCCTACACTTGAATTTTCTATGAAAATGTTGTCTAAGAATTGTGTAGGATACATATTTCATACTCATTGGCTATTACGTCATCAAGTTTCTTAAACCATCGAGGTATGTCTACTCGTATTTTTCTTTAAACTCGATATTATGCTTATGCACATATCTTTCAAGATATTTCATTTTGACCCCTTAAGTGCCCCAAATTGATCTTGCAAATTTTTTCTTTTAAAAAGGCACTACGTGTTTAGTCTCGATTTTATCGTTTATATGTTTTCCTAAAACCCATATTTGTTGGATATAGTCCAAACTTATATTTTTGCAAAGTTTTAAAACTTTTGGGGTGAAAAATCGGATTTTGGAAAACTCTGGGAGAAAGAAAAATCACCTGGGACGGTCACAGCAGGGGCGACCGGTCGCCCTGCACCTCGACCGGTCGCACCCCACCCCGACCGGTCGCCCAGGGTTATTTTTCAAGCATAAAACGGTCTGTTCTTCACTTTCAGAAACAGAACAAAAATCCCCCCAAACCCTTATCAGCGTATATCATCCCCTTTTCTTTAAAATCTTCAATTCTTCATCATTTTTCACGATTCTTGTTGCTAATCTTCTTATTTTCACAAGAATCTTACATATATGGCTCCTCCAAGAAATTCCACCGATCAAAATCCCACTTCTAAGAGAAGAAAGGGCGGAGAGGGTACTTCGAGAAATCGGCGAGACGAAGCCGAACAAAGGGATATTCGAGCCGCTCAAAGAAACGTGGCTCAAGAAGGTGATGATGTTCAAAATCCCATTCTCTCTCGGGCCCAAATTACCGAGCTTCGCGGAACAATTTCGCTCGAAAATTGCCGTTGGGCGAAAGGTAAAAAACCTCTTGTTACTCAAGCTCCTAATTCACGCAATGCTATTAATTTCATCAATAAGTATGCGGAATGGTACTATGAGGATTCGGGATGGGAGGTAAATCTATTGCTCGGACTAAAATGTGTCGTTTTAGTTCATTTACAAATGAGTATCCTACTATAAGAGGATTTTTGAGGAGCAAGGTTGGATGTATTTATGGGAGCATGCTTATGTGTTGTATGATGATGATATTATCCAACTCTTTTATGCCAATATGTGGGTCGAATATGATAATGATAGAAAGCCGATTGCCGTTAATTCGCTTTTTTATAAAGGGTCGTCATTTTAGATGGACTCCCAATGATATTTGCCGCTTTTACATGTTAGAGAAGGTGGTTGGGATTATTTCTCTTGTGGGACTTGGAATGATGAAATGTTGGGGGTGTCGATGAAAGAAGTCAAGACGTATTTGGGAGTATGGCCTAAGTATTCTTTGTTGGCAATGACACTTGAGCATCGCATTTTATCGGTCATTGTCGATATTGCATTTGTGGTAAGTCGGGAAAGATGCCTAGCAATATGGATTATTTTTTGACTTATAAGATTGCTAGGAGGGAACCACTTAACTTTGGTGCCATACTTATTCAATGTCTTATCGAGTCCATTACTCAAGGTAATAAGAAGTTGGTTATGGGAAATTGGATTTGTAAACTTCTTATTCAATCGGGACTACCTTCGTCGGAGTGTAACTCGGAGGTATTTCAAAACGACTTCGACATTGATAACATCACCCAAATGGTCACTATGCGCAAGAACATGGAAATCCGACCAACCAAAATGGCGAGAGGAAGAGGTCAAGAGTCTCCCGATCCTAATGACGTCTTTGATGACGCCGGGGCCGCAAGATTAGTGGAAGAGGGCGAACCGAGCAATCCGGAGGGTAATACCGGTGCTCAACCGCCTAGGAGGTATACTCAAGCCGAATTTGATGAGATGAGGGCTTTTCATGAGACGAGGTATGAGGCTTTGGAGCAAAAGACCTCCAAAATGCAAAAGTCTATCGGCAAGTTAAAGAAATTCATCAAGGACTTAATTCCGGATCTTGCTTCTCCTCGGATGAGGAATGATGTTACCCACCCCTTTACTTTCTAGCACTTTCATTTAAGTTGCTTTGTACTTTTATGAACTTTTGTAAAACTCATTTGTACTAATGATATTTGCTTGTTTTTCTTAAAAGGGTTAATATTGCAAGTTGATAATGACTTGTGGATGATCATGATTTTGATGGAGTGTTTGATGGTAAAATACTCTAATTCAAGCATTGTTTGATAATTGGTGTGAAGTACTTGATGGTAAAAGTGCTTCTCTTAATGCTTTGTTCATTTTGCTTAGTTGGGACATTTGATACATGTATTGTTGAAAGCATGACTTATTACTTGATGGATGCTCTAATTTTTCGCATTTGTAATGCCTTGATCATTCTTTACTTTGCTCAATTGGGTTGAACCCTTGAGTTTATGGCTTTCTTGTATATTTCTTGATAACTTTTGCTTATAATCTTGATGAGATTAGTTATTATGTTGTATTGTATGATGTTTGATGTGAATTGGTGATGAAATTTTTTGGCTTGGATCATTTACAAGGGCTTTATACAACTCTTTTTATTTTTCACGCACACAAGGTGCTTGTTAAATTGTCGCAATGAAACTTTCAACTTCTACATGATTCTCTTGCTTCAAAATGTCTTAAAATCTTTTTGAAATCATGTTTTTAGCTTACTTATAAGCTTATGGATCTTTTATGTTTCTATTCTCCAATTTTCCTTGGATTACTATGCTTAAATAGCTCTACGGTTATTAAACCGTCCCTTTGGCGCGATTTGATATTATTATATGGTGTTTTCACCATCCTAACATTCTTTTTGATGATTCCAAAGGGGGAGAAAAACAGGATATTGGCTCATTAGCTCAAAGAAGCTAATAAAAGCTTGTCATAAAAGCTATAAGCTATGGCTCATAAAAGCCATAAGTTGTGATTTGTTCTTAGTCCAATTGTTGCTTGATGGACTTATATTATTGTTTAATGTTGTTTTGTGACAGGGGAGCTTATAAGCTCTTGAACAAATTGTAAAAGCTAAAGCTTTTAGCTTATGGATTATTGCTCTTACATTATTCTTGATGTGCTTGTTGATAGGGGGAGCTTATGCTTATTATTGAAAATATTTACTTCCTACTTGGTTGCTTTTATATTTTTGGAAATTTTGGTTGCTTCCAAACGGTCAAATGTTTTTACCGGAAAATCATTTCTAAAATTGCTCTCTTTGTTTGTGTAAAAATTGTTTTGGTTTGTAATCATCAAAAAAGGGGAGATTGTTTGATACATGTTTTTATCTTAATTTTGATGATTTTATTTTATCACCAAAACAATGCTTTTAAAGGTTGTCCAAATACTCCTAAATGATTTAAAATGGTTTTTAATATTTTCCGGAGTATTTCCTCAAGTTTATTTTTGATAATAATGGACAACACTTTTAATGATTTTATTTCAATGGATTTTTCACTCCTTAACAAGGTTCCTAAATGTTGTCTAAATACTCTCGATTGGTTTAAAATGTTTTTACTAAATTTTTGAGTATTTCTTGGGTTTTATTTTTGACAAAAATTGGACAACATTTCTGTCTCGTGGTCGACCGGTCGCCCTATAGGGCAACCCGTACCTGAAGATGTTTTTAGAAACAGAAAATGAGACGGAAGGAAAAACAAGCAGGTCGACCGGTCGCCCTGGGCGTCGACCGGTCCGGTCGACCGGTCGCCCAGCGGTCGACCGGTACCTGCAAGTTTCATTGTTGAAACAGACTTAAATCCTTCGTATTTTTGGTTAGGGAGACCGGTTGAGGCAGGGGTCGACCGGTCGAAGCCCCACGTCGACCGTCGCCTGTTGTAATTTTCAAAGTGTTCTCTTTTTTCTTATATCTCTGTGCGACCGTCGCATCTATGTATTGAAAAGCAAAAATATGACCGTTTTTGTGAGACACATTTCCTTAAATTGTGGGATTGATTTCTAACAGCTATATTCTTGATTTTAATTGTATTTTTCTGTAGATTTTCAATCCCCAAGAGGAGCCTATGCTTGATCAATCATCTCCTATAAATAGAGGAAGTTTTGGAGCAACCAACACAATAATTGAGATACAACACAACAAGATACACTTCAAGCAAACACTTGGTCTTTCATTGTTATTATTCTTGTTGTAAAATTGCCTAGCTTATCACTTTCACATCTTTGAGGTCTCAGGCTATTCTTGATTACACTTTGCACTCAAATTGTATTATTCATTATTGAGTTGTAATCTTGATTTTTGGTTATCATTCAAACACAAGATATCCTTGTGAGTGTTCTGTGGTAAGAGCACACTTGGATGATCTAGGTGATAGGTACAAGAAGATTGTGGTAATCTTCTTATTGAGGTGTTGAAGAATTTGGTATTCTTCAAGATTGAAGATTGTGGTAATCTTCACAAGGTGCCGTTGAAGGAAGATTGTGGTAATCTTCAAAGGAGATTGTGGTAATCTCCAAAGGTGGTGTTGAAGAAGAGTGTGGTGTGCTCTTCAAGGTGTTGTAAGTTGAATTTGTATTAATTTTGGTAATTAATAAAATTCTTTTCTTTTCGAAATCCATCCAGGATATCTTTGGGGTGGTAGAGGATTAGGCCCTAGGTGGGTTGAACCTCTTTAAATCAACGTGTGTTGTTTATATTCCGCACCTTTATTATTGTATTTGAGCATTCGGTTTTAAAAAGAGGGCGAAATCGAAAAGATGGAGATAATCTATTCACCCCCCCTCTAGATTATCGTAGCCGCTTGGACTTACAAATGTATCTACAATCGTAAAACATACTAACTTCATCAACAGTTTTACCGGATTCTTCATCATTACTGCTCGTATAAAAAGATGCAGTAACCCGATCATGTCCTTTATTCACATACTTGAACAAATATTTTATGGATCTGGACTGGTTACACCACTCTACATTAATGTGCGCTCCGTACTTCAGCAGCAACTGACGATTATGCGGCACAACATATCTGTTATCCAAAGGAACACCGTTTTTCCCCACAATTCTCCCATTATTTCTTCGTCTATAACGCGGATACCCTTCTTCATCAATAGTAGTTGCATCCACAAACTTTTTTGGAAAATGCTTAGTGCATCGTCCCTCAGCCATACACGGAGAGCTTTTTCTAACATCTCCACATGGACCGTGAATCATGTGGTCTCTCACAACAGCATAATAATACGGATCAAGCGCCTCATCGTATTTTCGCCGATATAATACGATCTATATCATCTGTAGATTAGATACTTGTCTTCTTTATTTAAAAAGCAATATGTGTGCATGAGGCAAACCACGCTTCTGAAATTCTATCGTGTATATAACTGCAATGTCAAAATTAATAAAAAAATATGTGAAAAGTAAGAAACCAAAATATAATATCACATAGAAATAAAATAGTTGAGAAGAATTATAACCTGCTATCACATTCCCAAACATTTTATTCTGTCGAAGATCTTTTATCAAACAATCCAATTTCGATTTGAAGATTCTGCAGACAATGTCGGGTCGGTCCTCGGGACTAAGATTATTCTTATCAAGAAATCGAACAATCTCCGGCCACTTCGGATTGCAAGTGAATGTTATAAACAAATCCGGATAGCCCGCCCACCGACATATAGCCATTGCATCCTGATAGTTTTGTATCATATATCGAGCGCCTCCAGTGAAAGTGGACGGTAATATAATCCTTTTTCCATGGCTACTTGGATCTATATCTCCATTTAGCAAAGCGTCCGTTAGACCCTTATATATATCACATCGCAACTTCTTTTGGTTCAATTTAATATACTTCAAGCGGTGACTCGACCATCGTGTAAGCATCGACAACAAATTGTTGAAATAATCTTCGTGATGACAATATAGTAGAAGCATCTTGTTCTCGTCGTGCAACTTTGTAGCGAAAAATTCTCGAACACTTATCGTTTTTCTGCTTCTCTGATTAATTTTCTTCAGATTCGAAAACGGTATGTCTTCTCTGAAACCGTCTTCACCAAAAGGTAACAATAACGGATACTGCAAAGCCAAGTAGGATGCATTCAATTCGTTGATACGTTTCAGAACTCCTGATTTAGTTTCAACTATAATATCACGATCCCCTAAAGCCTGATCAAAATCTCCAACAATAAGTGCAGCAACTTCTGAACTCGTAGGCATATTGTATCTCCGAGCATCCGAACTTCGCTTTCCGATTAGACGCAATCTCACATTAGAATCAACATGATGTCGAATCTTCTCCTTGGCCATTCTAAAGTTCTTGACTAAAACGTTATTCTCATCCAGCATTCTCTTGAGGTCACTCACGATAACTTCGTGCAAATTATTATTTTCACATCCTTGCCTAAAAATTAAAACAAATATAAAATTAAATATCAGTAAGATGATTGTAAACATAAAATTAATTAATAAATAAATGTATTAAACGCTCAATACCTGACCGAATTTAATCGGTTTGATATTTCATTTTCTGTATCATATATATATACATTTGTGCGAACTTTGGTGTTGAACCATCGGGCGGCAACAAACTTCCAATAAGATGATAATTCTGTCCATGCATTCGAAAAATAGGAGGACCACGACCACTGTTTATATCCTTGTCTATCTTGCCTCCCATTGAAGTAAAACAGAACATATTGTTGTATGATCTTATGTTGTCTTGAAAGTGCTTAGATTTATTTCCATCTCCGAATAATAAATCTTGAAGCACATTAGGCGGTTGTTTAACGGGAGGTAGTTCAATAATGCCATTGCCGCAACACAATGAATATCTAGGCTTGTTTTTTGGAGAATGGGAGAGCCTTTCTTCGTACCAAAACAAAGCTCCACAAAATTGACATTTGTACGTTGGATCACCCATATCCCAATAATCTAAAAAACTAACATAAACTTTGTTAAAAAAATATATAAAAACATTAATTGAATAACATATATACCAATAATTAATATAAAACACACAAACCAGTTGCAGAGAAGGCAACTGTCTCTTCCATTTCAAACACACAAACTATTTATGCCAAATGAAGTGTCATTTGCTCCAAAACATGATTAGAGTGGACTCATCTCTGTTGTGAGATCAATAATTATTTTAATTTGAGTTCCTCATTTGAAGATGCCCCAAATGCTTGATTTTTTATTACGGTTCTATTTTCCCCATTAATTCCATAGTGTGTTCCCATGTTGCAAACTGAATTGTACAAATGGATATAATAAAAAAATGTTAGATATGAACATATGCAATTTTAGTAACTTATTATATTTATAAAAGATTTCAATATTAAAAAATAATAATGATATACCGTTTGTAATGTCACTGAGCGGGGTGTTTGATAGTGGATAGATATTTCTGCTCGATGAACCGTGTATATCAAATTTTGTAGATACTCTTTGAAAAGTCCTTTGTGATTTTTCCTGATTTTCTGAAGAAAAAAAGTAGAAAATAAACAAATCAAAATAATGATTTTCTACCAAAAGAATTATAATCTATATTTAATTGAAAGAAAAAAGAATTATAAATAATCCCCAAATATTTTACAAAGCTAGTACAATCATAAAATTACCACATGTAATGACACCGAGCGGGGTGTTAGGCAACGAATATAATATTCCTCTTGATGAGCCGTTCAATTCAAATCTTGCAGATAATTTTGGAGATGCATTTTCGTTGTCTGAAAAATAACAGAATGAGTTAATATACAAAAATGAGATATTCAATAATAAAACATTTGAATATATATATATATATATATATATATATATATAATACTGAAACTGATAATTACGTAAAGTATAACTAATTATTTGAAATATAGAAATGTGTAAAGGTATAATATACTAAATCATTCAAACTACAGTGCCACTGTTAATTTTTTTAATAATTTATTTTACAATTGTATTTTATTATTCTATAACAAAACATTAATCTTAATACTTATTTAATTTATGTTTATCTACTGAATTTATTTTTTACTTAAATTTTCGGTTTTTTTATATTTCGCATTTATTTATTTATTATTTTTTTTAAAGCATATTGCAAATTTATTAAAAATCCTGATTCGTAATTTACATTTTTTTATTTTTAATTGAATTGAAATCTATATAAAAAGTAATAATTATTTTGTAATTCAAAAGTTTAATAAGATATTATAACTTATAATTTATATATTTAAATGTATAAATATAGATAAAATAATAAGTAAATATTTGTAACATAAATTATAAATACAGATTAGTTTAAATATCCAGATAATTATAATTATAATATTCAATTATATAATCAATTAAATATTTTTTAACATTAAAGTTATGTAATGAAAACATCCCATATAATAGTAGCCCACTCTAAATTTAATTATGAAGCCCAATTTATTTAGCCTTTTCCAAAAAAATATCAGGCCCAAGAGTAAACCCAACAGGAAAAACGTGGGCCCTGGACGTGTAAGAGATTGATCTGTTTGCATGACCTCAATGTTGCTAACGCCGACGCGTGTACCTAATGGACGGTTAGGATTGTTTTGAAAGTAGATAAAACATTTCTCATTTTCTGGATAGTTCCTAGGGTTACTTTGCAACCCACTGGCCGCTCTTCACCATCTTCTTCCCCTCCAAGTCTGTTCTTCATTTCTTTCTCCAGCCCAACCGTTAATTTTTTCCCACTTAATGTTTGTACTGAGTGAAAATAAGGTTTTTAGACTCTATTTGGCAACAACCTATTCATCGATTCTGATTATATTTTCTACCACCAAAAAACAAAAATAATCGTTTCATTTCTTATTTAGGTTTAGAAATGTGTTCTGTTAAAAAAAATCAAGCCTTTACCCCCCGATTTTTGTTTCGGCGTCGTTGTTTTCGTTAGAGTTTAACAAATGTTGTAACACAAATCGGCAGAGTCGCCTCAGATCTGTCGTCTCCGACGGATTCAGACGAAAATTTCGACTAAGATAAGTCCGGAAACATTATGTTTCCTATTTTTTTGCTTTATTTTTCGTTCATTTTAATATTTTACTGAATTTTTTTTATTTAATGTATAGATTCTATAGATCCAGTGAAAAAATATATGTAAAGGTGTTTTTTCTTTGATAATTCGTTTATTTTTTTACTACTCATTTTTTTTCGGTCAAGATAAGTCTATCAAAATTTTATATTTTTTATAGGTTTATTTGTTCATTTACATATTTTGCTTATTTTGGTTTGTTTAATGCAGGTTATTTAGATCTGTTCATTTTTGGTTGAAGTCACAAAAAGATTGCACAGTTCTATATCGAAAAATGGAACGGCAAAAAGATAAGTACAATATTTCCTCCTATTTACATTTTCATTATAATATTTTCGGTAGTTTTTCATAAAAGAAGTTTAAATATTTTATAATAATTTATGTAGTTAATATACCTACAATTTTTTTTTTTAAATTTCACAGGTGGGTGGATCCGTTCATTTTATGTTGTAGCGAAAATTTGTTTTGGTAACAAATGGGCTGAGAACAGATAAGTACAATACGAATTTTTATTTTTTTAATTAATTTGTAGTGTTGAAATTTCTGATGTTCTTTCAATTTGTATTTATTTTTTTTTGTTTTATGATGCAGATTAGCTACAGACATTGAAGCCGATAAACCAGAAACAAAATAAAGACAAAGGGTAAAAAAAAGATAAGTCCTAATTTTTGTTAAATTTATATTATTTCCATTGATTTGTTTTTCGTGAGAATCATTTCAGTAACTAATTTTATGATTTTTTTGTTTCAGTCTACATTCAAATAAAAAAATATGAAACACCAAGAACTGATGGAATTTTTAGAGAAAGACAGGTAAGATTAAAACAATAACTCCCTATACTACAATATAGGCCACAGTAAAAATCAGTCTTATAATACCGTTTGAAGAAGTATCATCCCTTCTTCGTTTATTTCCCAAAAGAATCTTTCCTTTCAGCTGTCGCATGTTTGATGTTATTTTAAAAGTCCTGTTCTTGCGGTTTGTGTTTTTGCTTTCTTTTGAAAAAATTTCAGAAATGAAAAAATTAAGACAAATGAATTGTGGCACCTGTATATATACTTAACACAAAAAGCAAAGTATTTTTGTTAAAGATTCATTTGACAGAAAAATCAATCAAAGATTAGGGTCTTCTTTTAAAATAAATGCATATACAACATAAATGGAAATGTAAAATTTTCTTGCCATATATGACTGTTTATTACTATGGCATAATGTATCTTTTGGTGATATCTTGAATCAGTTAATTTTACTTTATTGATTATTGTTTTGTAATAAAATTTACAGTTGTAGTTAGTTTGTAATTTTTTGTTTACTTGCAAATTTCAGAAGACCCTAAGCTAACAAAGCCACTTGACCCTACATCGAGAATGTAGTGGAACCCTGTCGGTGTGCTGGGGTCTTCAGTATGTGAATTTGATGAATATTTTTTTTATAAGTACATGCTTATCTGTTTCATTTTTGGTCAATCAAAATGCACATGTAATTAAATTTATTTTTGACAAACATAATAGTAATCTAAAGGTAATAATCCTAAAGTAATATATAATAGTAAAGCAACATTTAAAAAAATATTTAAGTAATACCATTAACAAAACAACCAAAATTTTTATTGCAAATTAAATTCCTTAAGCAAAAAAAAAACAAATACTGCATTAAACAAAACCTCAAAAAATCCAAAATATTCTAAGTATAAATATTGTTCAAAAACGAAAACATTAAAAAACAATAGTTTGATTGCAGCCTAAAATAAAAAATTAACCATTCTAATCATCCTTGTTGTCTTCCTTCTTGATAATACTCTTCAATTTTTTACACGTGGTCGAGCTTGAGAATTCCTCGAGTAATGCACGCTTAGTACCAGAATTTTCAACTGCTTTGCTTGAGTTATTGAGACCTTTGTCTGGGGTGTTCACCTCATCCCCCGATGAATAATCCTTAAAAAAAATTGGAAAAGGAATTTAAAACATTAAAACATTAACATAATAATTTAATTATATATTATATTAGAAAATAATTAAAACAATAAAAAAAAGTTAATATTATAAATTTAATCTGCCATTGAAATACTTAAAAATTAAAAAATACAATACCTTCAACTATGACGCTTCATCTGCTTGAAGCTTTGAATAAAAATCAGACTCCTAAAAAAGTGCAGTAAAGTTCAGTATGACATAGGTTAAGATACAAAAAAATATATTATATTTTAACATACCTGGCTCTCAAAAACAGAGCTACCATATTTGGAAATCAGGGCAGGATCATCTGTTAGTTTGACAACTGTAAATGCTCCTGTGTAATTAAAGTTGTTCGACTTGATTTGCACTTTGAACAAAAATTTTTCTCCACAGGAACAAATCTCCTCCGGGATTTCATCCATGTTTTGTTTCTAAAAAATTAAAACATAAAAAATGTTTTTTAATACACAATATTATATAAATTTTTTACTAAAATTTAAAAAATTAAATGAACAAACAAAGTTTACCTCCATGCACTCTTCCCTCAAAACTGAGCATGGTTTTCCTATTAAAGCCTCACAATCTCTGTCCCAACAAAGAAGAGACGCGCATGCGGTTTCATCAACGGTTTGAAACTGAATTTTGTACCTAAACATACCACTATCATGCTGACTGTCACATTTGGCACAATATAATTGTTCGCTTGCTTCTTCTAGTTTCTTCAAGCATTTACTGCACGATAAATACCACCATTCTCCTATAAACGATACAATTTTCGCGCAAACCCAAAAGCTTCCCACCTATAATTTTTCAAATTTATTAAAAAAATAATATATAGGCCACAAAGAAAACAGAAATAATGAAAGATAAATGTAAACTTTACAACCTCTCCTCTTGTGTACAGTTCATCCAAAGTACGAAACGATGAATTTTCTGATTCTAAATCCTCTACTATAGTGCGAGCAGACGGAGCTGTTACATAGCTTATTGATCTTGCTTGAGTGCTTGTTTGAGGAATCCTAAAAAAAATTATATAGAAAAAAAATGTTGAAAACGAAAATTAATAAAAAAATAATAGAACCAAGGATTATCACCTCTCTTTGAACTCATTTATTTCTTCTAAATTTGTGTCAACAATCATCTTTGTGACATGAAAAGAATTTGTCACCTTCACTTGATCTGAAAAATAGAAAATAATTGTCAAGAACCGAAAGATTATAACTTTTAATAATTTTTTTTAGTTTTTAATAATACACTTTTGTTTAATATTACCTCTATAAACCTTGGCCCGACACATTTGAAGGATAATTACCAAGGGCTCTAAACCTTGGGTCTCTAGATGCTTTAGAATCAAATCCACATAATCCTCCCATAGAGTGCAGCTTACACGATTATTGCTATAAAATAAAAAAAATAGAAAATTATTATTTTAATTTTAAGCATGTAAAATGTATTTTAATATTTTATTTATTTAATTTACTCCAAGTCTTCCAATGTTAGCTCGATGAATCTTGTTTTTTTCCCTGCAAATTCCTTGTTCTGTGCAGATTGCATTGAAACTACCCTGCCAATTACATCTGAAATTTTTGGTCGAATCAGTTTATGAAATAATAAATTATATAAGGATTGAATGTGTTTGCAGAAATGATAAATTTAGAGAATTCTTACCAAATAGCAATGTTTCATCAACAGTGGAAGGATTTGATAATTCTGAAAAATTCTTAAAAGTGAACATGAATTTTGGGAATGAACTATCAAACATCTCAAAACATTTGTTCTCGCCATGAAAAATATTTTGTGCTTTGTTGTGG
The DNA here is from genome assembly GCA_016081115.2 of Rehmannia glutinosa. Classification (NCBI taxonomy): domain Eukaryota; kingdom Viridiplantae; phylum Streptophyta; class Magnoliopsida; order Lamiales; family Orobanchaceae; genus Rehmannia; species Rehmannia glutinosa. The sequence continues at coordinate 35,895,826 of CM071924.1, read as the reverse complement.
CGCTTTTGTACTTGTTCTGCTTGATTAGCTACAATAAACTCACGAATAGCGTATACCCGACCCTCTTTCAATATTTTTCTGAATTGTTCAATTTGAAATCGCCTTACTGTACCCTGGATTCTATCTCCCTACAAAAAAAAGAAGTAATATCAGTAAAATATTAAATACGAAATCACAAATTACTTGCATGTATATATTACCTCAATGTCATGAAAAAACACATTCCGTGCTCAGATCGGTTCTTATCATTATACGCAGCTTTTCAGACAAAGTCGAATCAATCTTAGCTTGACAACCCACCGAGTCTTGGTCATGTTTAAATCGCGAATTAAAGTTATCATAGGTGCCATTTTGTTGTAAGCGTTTCTTTTCAAAAAACTTGAAGATTTTTTTTTTTTCGTTTCTCTATTATGCAAAAGATCGCGCCTTGAAACGTGTAGGTTCGTAATGAAATTGCACACATATTTATAGGTGGCCAATGACAATAAATATAGAAATAATTAATATTCACCAAAAGAAAAATATATATTTATTGTATTGTATGAGATTATATTAGCACAAAAAATTTTCTACATGGAAAGTTTATTCAATACAGGCATTTAATTTATTGTTTTAAATTTTTACTTTGTCAATAATTCAATTGGGGTACTAAAACTGTACCATATATGGGATTTAATAAAAAAAAATCGAATTTTTTAATTTTATTATAGAAAGTTTTTCTGATATAGTTGATTAATTTACAATCTAATTATTTTTCGGATTATATAGATTCTGTATGAATGTTAATCGAAATTAGAGGAAAAGAATTGTCAATGTTTATTCCTACAGTTATTTTCTTGTTTAGATTAATTTCTTGTTCAACAATTCAGAATATTTTATTTTTTAGTTATGTTAGTATTGTTAATGTAATCGAAAAAATCTTATTAATTAGATTATCAATTAGAAATTACCATGTTAATGTAATCGCCCTTATTTATTTTGATTTCGCCAAATTACACATATTGTCTAATATTTTTTCGGTATATTTCCAAAGTGTTGTAATATTGATTTATTTCATTACCATATAATGTGTCAATTATTTTTCTGCAATCAATAGATTATCGAAAGTAAAATATATTACTATGCAGAATATTCATTATTACCTTAATTAAAAGGGCCACAGATTGTCTAATATTTTTTCGGTATATTTCCAAAGTGTTGTAATATTGATTTGATTTCCTTACCATATAATGTATCAATTATTTTTCTCGCAATCAATAGATTATCGAAAAGTAAAATATATTATTATGCGTAATTTTCATTATTACCTTAATTAACGCGTCAAAGATTGAGTAAGGAAAGTTGAAATTTTTTAAGGATGCAACAATCAAGCGCCGATGAACAATTTTCTATTTAATCCTACCATAATTATAAAAACCGACTAATATATTTCCGCGCAAATTTCAAGATTAATACGCTTTTTAATATTAAACAGAAAAACGTGTTTAACAAATTTAGCAAGATGTCAATGAGTGGGAAAACATATTTAGTAAAAGCTTTGTTTATATATATATATAGATTGAAAATCTTATCTGAATTTGATCTTTTAACTTGTTACATAAAAATCCTAGTACACTTATTATTCAATACTTTCTAACCTCATTGGATAAAGTAGAAAAGAAATAGGGATAAATACAAAAACACTCCTGAGATTTGAGTTAATTACAAAAAAATCAGATATGTTTCAAAATTACAAAATACCCCTTAAAGTTTCGTTTTGTCTTAATTTTAAGGGGGGTAACTGTAATATTTTTGTAAATATTAGGGGATTTTTTGAAATATTTTCAAAAATCACCGAGAAAAACATAAGATGGGAATCAAACCTCAAGGAATTTTTTTGTAATTTTCAAAGAACTCTGAGTTTTTTGGTAATTAGCCCAGACTTTAGGGATGTTTTTTAATTATCCTAAAGAAATATAACAATCCTTCAAGCTCGTTTTATGATTCATTCAATCAACAAACTTATTAGGAACTTAATGACAAAAACTTATATAAGATTGTCTTACGGATCGTTTTCCGTAAGACGGATCGTACCCGACCCGACACACCCACTGGGCTATATTTGGTTTTTTTTGTCCGTTACTTTTTTCTCCTCTTCCCAACAACTGCTCTGCCCTCATAGCATTTTTTCAAAAAAAAAAAAGCATTAAAAGGTAACCTCCGTGGCCAAGTCAATCTACTATGAATTTGCTTATTCACGCTCGTTATGATTACGCCGAACCAATTGAATATTCTTAGGCATGATGGAAGTTTATGGATTAGCAGTTCTATGCTCTTCCGTTTTTTTAGGATTTCACGTTATAATCAATTACTAATTATAAATCTTAATAATGAATTAAAATGGAAAATCCCAAGTAAGAGAGTGGTGAGGTGTCGCCTTCTTCATTGACAATAAAAATTAAACTATACGTTTTAAAAAGAAACCTTTCCTTTTGTTTTTATTTTTCCTTTTTTTTTTAATCTCGATTGTAGTTTGGGTTTGATTCGCGGTGGATGTACGACGAGAAAATGTGTTTTTAATTTTGCGATATATGTTGTTGAAGTAAAGATGTTTCAAATTTTCTTTATAAAAAGAATTACACATTTAAGTAAAATGTATTATATGTTGAACTGAAAAGTATTACACACTGAACTTAAAAGTACTACAATTTTATGTGAAAAATATTACACGTTTAAGTGAAAAGTATTACACATTGAATTAAAAAATATTACATGTTTAAGTGAAAAAGTAATACACATTTAATATGTTGAGTGGGAAGTATTACAAGATGAACACAAAAAGTATCACTTATTCATTAAAATAATATCAAATTTCTCATCACTAGCCACTATATGAATTACTTTTTCTTTTTTATCAAAAAATATTACATATTTCTAATTAAAGTATTATTTTTTGCTTAAAAGTTTTACTTTTTTCTCAAAAGTATTATTTTTTTCACGAAAAGTTTCACTTTTACTCTAAAAAGTATACGTTTTTCAATGGATTTTAAGGGGCGGCATTTTTTGTAATATGGTGGTAACATAGTATCACTTTAGACAAAAAAGTATCACTTATTATTACAAAAAGTAATATTTTATATTAAAAAAGTATCTTTTATTCTGAAAATATATGTTATCAAAAGTGACAAAACTGATATTATTTACTTGAAAAGTTATATACAACAATACAACCTTATTTAAAAGTATCACTTTTTATTAGAAAAAGTATCACTTTTAATTAAAATTGTATATGTTCTCAAAGTTATAAAATTGATGTTAATAGCTCCTCGGAAAAGTATTAGTTTTTCAACTCAAAAGTATTAGTAAAACCCTCAAAAGTATCAGCTTTTTTCGTGATTAAATATTTATTTTTGTGACATAATTATCAGAAGAACACAAAATAAATGTCCATTTACAGGAGTTAGAGTCCTGTGACTGTGAGTTCCAATTTTTTGTGAGTTCTAGTTTGGAAAAACGTTAGGTGGAGAAGAAAAAAAAAGTGGAAGCTAATAAAATAATACCCAACAAACAAATAAACTCAAATACAAGAACTTAAACAAGAAAACAAAAAAGAAAAGAAAAATTTAATATATAGAAGGGATAAGAACAATCCAATTTATTTCAGCGGACCTTTAATTATTTATTCCTTCGAGATTTCGATGGAAATTACATATGTTACAAGAGGAATTACTTAATTATCTGTTATGGCTGTAAATTAGTATTGATGACGCCCGAGCCGAGCTGGAAGAAATTAATCCACGCCATCAGCCTAGCACACATCCGAGTGGAGGGCCTACAGGTGACGTCAGTAACGGTGCGCGGTGACACGTCATGAATTAGGCTCGCCCGCTACCGAGCCCAACCACAGCATGACTGCCGAGCCCCGACCCCCGAGCCCAAATTTCGGCGGGAAACGCATGCGCGACAGATTCATAAAAATAACCATTTGCCCATACTTGCCCATGCTTAGTGCTTTATTGGTATCAGAAACTGCCACATGTCAGAAAGTTATAGAGAGGAGTCACCAAGTGGCAAGAGTTGGCTGACATGCACGATTAGAGAGGGACATGTGTCCTTTTTAATTATTTTACTGATTAGTGATTGATTAGAGCAAAGATGACTGTTGAAAACCCACTTACTCGAGGGGTATAAAGATCCTGATTTTAAGAGGAAAAAAGGAGAGAAAAAATACAGAAAAAAGAAGATCTGTAAACGCGAGATTGTAAGAAAGACCAACCCCAATAATTCGGCTCGGCATTACGCAAAAAAGGCAGAATTAGCCATAAATAAACGCGTATTATGCACACTTATATTTCCACGTGTTAAATTTCTTATATATTTTGTTTGTTGACCAAAACGCACGTCAACAAATTGGCGCTAGAAGGAGGGCCCGTATTGGTCCAGTCAGAATTCCAGGCAAAAACAAGTTAAGTGAAAATCAGGTAAAGTTCAACGCTTATCCTTTTTGTAATAAGACAAAATGAGTCAACTATCGAGAAATGCTCGTTTGACTGAAGAGCAGCACCCTAATAACCAAACTGGCCAGACTACTAATGGTCAAAATATGCTCCAGACAGAAGCAGGGAGCACCACTTTCTTTCCTTTCGCTCAGCTAATTGCTAACCCAACTTTTGTACAGCAAATGAACCAACTCATATCACAAACACTTGCCACCACTAACTCTCAAGCACCTCCTCCACTCCTTGCAAATACTAACCCACTCAACCCACAACTAAACGTTAATATTAATCCTCAAGTCCCAGGGCTTCCTCATAATGAAGCCCAAGAGACTAGTTCAGGTAATGAACAGCGTGTCCGTCGTGATAGACGGCGGCCGCGTGAGGATGATGAAGATCAAAGTCGTGTAGCGGAGTCACTACCGGAGCCAACGCGCCATCGCCATGCCCACTCGGTGTTCGCCGGATGACTGGGAGTTGATCCTTTACGCCCGGCTCAATCTATAAGTTCCCGACTCCGATTTCCGGATGATCGGGAGCCGCTTAGGGTCAACCAGGTCCAAGGCCCCAACCTATAGCAGGAACGGGATGTAGAGATCCAGTGCCGTCGCCGTCGTTTGAATGAATTGGAGGGCGGTCCAGAAGGCGAACAGTCTCGGAGGCCGCCCCAAGCAATGAACCAACCAGCTGTTATGTCGCCATTTTCCCTGGTATCCTGGCGACCCCGTTACGCAAAGTTGAAAATCCCCAGGCCGGTCTCTACAACGGGAAACCGACCGACCACTCACGTCCACAAGTAGTTAGCATGGATGGAATCGTATAGTCCTAGTGATGCCATCCTCTGCAGGCCTTCCCATTGACTGGGCGACCGAGCCCATCGTTGGTTTAGGACCCTACCACGTGGGTCCATTCGGCATGGAGGATCTCGGCCTCCGCCTTTACGACGCACTTCTGACTTCCAAGGTCCGAGCCGCACCTAAGGATTCCTCGTGAACATCAAACAAGGGAAGGACGAGCCCCCGAAAAGCTATATCTCTCGGTTCAATAAGCAAGTTCGAGAGATGGAACCGTGTCGGATGACGCCATTTTAATTGCAGCCATGGTTGGCCTTGCCCCCGAAACTTGGTTTAACTACTCTATCCATGAATCGGGGCGACCTCGCATCAAGAATTTTTCGGTCCACGCGAACGCCATATTTGCGGAAGAAGCTATGGCAAGTAACCGCCCCGAGTACCGGCCAGGGGGCGTGAGAAAGGACGGAAGGAATCAGCAATTGAGCCGGGGTCGGGATTTAGACCATTCTCGGAAAACCCGACCACCGGATTTAAGGCTCGCCAGGAAGCACGAGCCGAATTTGCCGCGCTGAGGAGTACTTTGACCCACACTCCATCAGCCATATGGAATGAAGTACAGGGTCTGAATTTATTACCTCCGGCTCGGCCTTTGAAGGTTGAGCCGACAAAATTAGATTCACGTCGATATTGTGCCTATCATAAATCAATAGGCCACGATACCGATGAGTGCCGAGATCTAATCAGAGAAATTATGCGTATTGTTCGGCAAGGCGGTCTCAAAAGATACGTTCATGAACTACCGCCCCCTCCGACATCGACTCGAGGTGTTAACCCGGGAGCGCATAACCAATCCGCCTCTCCGCCGCCACCACCGGCCGAGAACCAGGAGTAGGGAGATCCTCATGATGTCGAGTGTGAATCGAATCAACACTAACACAACCGAAGATAGCCGCTCCAACGTAAAAAAGAAAGGTTGATGTCAGATAAAGCCGCCACGCCGAAAGGCAAGTTCGGTGGCGGAAATCAGGAAGGCCAACCCACCTACCGTTTTGTGTTCTCGGATGTGGATGCCGACAGGTGGTCCACCCTCATTCCGACCCCTAGTCACATCGCACCAATTTTGGGTATTCCAGTTCATAGAATTTTGATCGACTCTGGAAGCTACTCATCGGTCATTTACGTCCGAGCCTTTCGAAGATTGAACATGGACGATAGCTATATTCGTCCATGCAACGACAACATTCTCGGGGTTTGGAGGAGGAAGAATAGTCCCGCCGGAGAATTTGACTTGCCCATCCAAATGGGACAAGAGTCGCATAAACAGACCGTCATGACAACGTTAAAATAATCAACGCCGATTCGAGTACAACGCTATCATCGGGGAGGCCATTGCTTTATCATATAAAAGCAAACCGTTTCAATATATTATTTTTGTATTAAATTCCCAACATCCGATGGCGAGGCCATACATAAAGGGAATCAAAGGGATTCACGAGAATGCTCTCTCAAACTCCGACTGGTGGAGATTAACGTGATGGAACGAGGAGAAACCAGTGGGACCACGCAAGGCGATCCCCACCTAAAAAGAGGAGCCCGAGCGGGAAGTGGTGATTGTTCAGAGGATAAACCTGTGTCGTTGGGACGGGAAGGAACCGATGATGGAAGAACAAGGAAGGAGGATAGGGCCGAGAGATGTACCAAGAATAAAAGGCGAATGGAAAACCAAGAACGAGCCTGGCCACAAGACGAGTTGCCCCGCAGAGCAAAAAAAAAGGGCAGAGCAAGAAAAGAAAAGTGGGCGGAACCAAGAGAGAACAAAGTTGATACAATCAATGTCGGAAGACCAAGCGAGGGGCGCCAGTTACGTATTGTCATGACCTCCCATAACCATATCGAACCGAGCTGATTGAGTTTTTGGGAAATAATCTTGACGTCTTCGCATGGACTCATGCAGACATGCCCGGAATTAACCCTAAGCATGCATGCCACCGCCTTAATATTGATCTAACATTCCGCCCAGCTTATTATCCAGAAAAGGCGCAAACCGGCCCCGACAGACAACAAAGACTCGAGGCCGAGGTTAACAAGTTGCTAGATAATCAATTTATCTGGGAAGCCCTCTCTCCCCGATGGGTTGCCAATTCTGTTTTGGTAAAGAAAAGCAATGGCGCGCGCGTATGCGGCGCGGGATTTCACCGACCTGAATAAGACATGCCCTAAGGACAATTATCCATTACCAAACATGACTATATGGTAGATGCCATCTGCAGACACGAGCCGATGAGCTTCATGGATGCATACTCGGTTACAACCAAATACGAATGCACCCCAGGATGACGAAGAAAATACATCATTCTTCTCTCGTCGGAATTTATCACATAAGATGATGCCCTTCGGGTTGAAGAACGCCGTGTGCGACCTACCAAAGGTTAGTAAATAAGATGTTTGAGAAAATGATAGGTCGTACTATGGAAGTCTATGTAGATGACATGTTGGTGAAATCACTGTATATATCTGATCATCTAAACGATCTTAATAAAATGTTTGCTGTTTTGAGAGAGTACAAGATGATGTTAAACCCGAGAAAGTGTACGTTTGGGGTCGGCCTCGGGTAAATTTTTGGGGTATATGGTCACCAAAGGGGAATCGAAGCTAACCCGCACAAAATAAAAGCCATCATCGATCTAGAACCCCCAAACTCTGTAAAAAGGGTACAAAGCCTAACAGGTCGATTGGCCGCCCTTAACCGATTTGTTTTGCGATCCACAGACAAGTGTAAACCTTTCTTCAAAATTATAAAAAAAAACAAAAATTTTCTGGACCGAGCAAGCACAGCTGCCTTTGAATCCCTCAAACAAAGATCTTTCTTCAATTCCTATATTGCAAAAACCTACCAAGCGGGAGAACTTGTATTTGTACCGGCGGTATCCGAACACGCCATCGCCTGTTAATCAAAGCTAGATGGTTCTATTCAACATCCTATTCTATTACACCAAAGCGTTACATGACACCGAAGCCCGCTTATCCGCCAATGGAAAAGTTGGCTTATTCATTAATCATCGCGCGCGCCGAAACTCAAAATCCATATTTTCTAGAGCACAAGATTATAGTCTGGATTTAACTACCCATCAAGTTAGGGTACTACACCGAATCTCGATACTTCCGGCCTGGATGATCAAGGGCCGCCGAGCTCGATCATTTGATATTCTATATGAACCACGCACAAAGAATAAAAGGACAGGCTTTAGCCGACTTTGTGGTCGAATTCACACCTTCCATACGATTGAAAGTTATGGAAGACCGAGAATGGAAATTGTTCGTTGCTGACGCTCCTCCACCGCAGCCGAAAGGGGCGGAATCGTGATAATCGATCCAAATCGAAATGCATGCCGGCCGCGTGCGATTTCGAGTTCCTCGCAACGAACAACGGCCGAATACGAGGCACTCGCGTGCCAGATATGGCAAACTTCAATGGGCCTAAAACAACTATTGGTACACAAACGTGATTCTCACCTGGTCGCTCATCAAATCAATGGTGAGTATGAAGCGAAAGAGCAAAAAATCGCACAATATTTGACTTGGTCAAGAAGAGATTGTTACACTTTAAGACAAAAGTCTTACATATACCCCGAGCCGAGAACATGCGGCAGATGCTTTAGCTCGGCTCGGTTCCCACCAGAACGGATGCCATCGCGGATGTCATCACACAACCTGTCGCCCGTCACTTGGCGCAAAGAAGATATATGCAAATCAAACCGCCGAAAGCGCACTGGATGACCCCGATCATTCAAGATTTAGAAAAAGGAGTTCAACTCGAAAAACAAAGTCAAGCCGTAACACTACGAACTCAAGCGGCTCGGTTTACACTAGTAGACGGCGCCCTATACAAACGAGGATATTCCGTCCCACTCGCAGGTGCCTTTCCGAGACAGATCGATTATGCACTTCGAGAGGTTCACGAGGAATATGCGGAACCACGAGGGAGGACATTAGCCTATAAATTAGTACGGCAAGGATACTATCGGCCATCCTTAAGGAAGGATGCAACCGATCTCGTCAAAAGATGCGAGAGGTGCCAAAGATTCGCGCCGCAGTCATATATCATCCCGAGCAACTTACCTCCGTATTTAGCCCATGGCCGCTTGCCAAATGGGGAACGGACCTTATCGGACCACTCCCCACCTGGCAAAGGGGGCGTCAAATATGCCGTTGTGGCGGTGGATTATTTCACAAAATGGGCCGGTGGAGCCTCCGCGAAAATAGATGAGGAAAAGATTGTGAGTTTTGTATGGAAGTCCATTATCCGTAGATTCGGATACCGCATTTGGTTGTTACAGGCATAATGGGAAACAATTCGATAACCGGAGGTTTCGAAATTTTGTGAAGGTTTCACATTAAAAACCACTTCTCAACTCCATACCATCCCCAAATCGAATGGACAAGTTGAGGCCGTTAATAAAATACTCAAGTATACCTTGAAGGCGAGATTGGAAGAGTCCAAAGGTAATTGGCCGAGGAATTACCCTGTCATCGCGTGGTCATACGAACCACGCATCGAGCGCCACCGGAGAAACACCTTTTCTTTAGCTTATGGAACCGAGGCGGTGATTTCGTATGTTGAGATTGGAGCCCCTACCTTCGAATTGCAAATTTTTCCAAAAGACGGCAATGAGATCAAGATGCTTCTCCGAGCCGAGCTAGATCTCGTCGAAGAAAAAGGTGCGATCTTGAGATGAAAAACGCCGTGTATAAACAAAGGAGTGAGAGGTACTACAATTCGAAAGTAAAGGAAAGGAGATTTCGGTCGGCGATCTTGTGTTGAAAAAGATAACGGGTGTTGAACCCAACCCATTGAAGCCAACCACGGGAGGGCCCATTTCGGGTCGCCCACGCCTTATCCGGTGGGCGACACCTAGAATATTTGAGTGGAGAAAAATTTATGCATCCATGGAATGTAGCATACCGAAAAGGTACTATCAATAAAGATCTCGCCACGATCCAGATAGATTCCAGGAAATTATCTTTCATCTCGATATTCTCGTGAGCTCTCTAAAGGAGACAAATTCTTACTCACCCGGCCACGCGTCGGTGACAAAAATCGCCTCCGCCAAGAAGTCGAATGCCGAAAAGTCATCTCGGGTACGTCCTTTGCACACTGAAAAAAGGGCAACTCGCCCACAAGGCGGATCTATCCTTAAAAACAAAGACTTGGTTACGCACCGAGCACAAAATAAAGACTTGGTTACGCACCGAGCACAAAACAAAGACTTGGTTACGCACCGAGCACAAAACAAAGACTTGGTTACGCACCGAGCACAAAACAAAGACTTGGTTACGCAAACAAAGGCTTGGTTACGCACCAAGCACAAAACAAAGACTCGGTGTACACACCGAGAACAAAATGAAGACTTGGTTTATACACCAAGTACAAAATACAAAATAGAGATCAGGTTCATATACCGAGTACGAGAGTCAATTAAAGCGGGTAAAGTCCCTTATTCAGGAGCACTGGGAACCGAGTCCCATACTTGGGAGTATAAAAGGAAAAATAAGACAGGCAACAATCTTACAAAAAGGAGAAGAGCCAAGCATATACAAAAAGCTTAAAACACATACGTAGGTGAGAGAAAGAAAAATTCATTTCTACTTCAAAATTATTTACACGGGGGGGTCCGGAGCCCATTACATCCCAAGGCACGAGGCCAAGTAATCTACCTACGAAATCACGAAAAAGTTTATGAATGAAAAAGGGGCAAACAGCACCAAGACTAAGACGGAGGCGGAATTTCAACAGCACCACTGGAGGCAACTTCTTCTGCGTCCGGAGGAGGTGAGCCCTGAACATTGGGGGCCTCGGCAAAGTTCGGACGGAGAGCATCGAGATCAGCCTCCAAAAGGGCCAAATCTTCTTCAAGCTGAGCAACAGTCCGCCCGGCCTTAACCAAATTAAGAATTTCTTTGAGGTTGGTCGCGTGGCCGCAGGTTAACATAAATGCATACTCCTCAGAGTCCTTATAAGCTTCAACGGCCTGTGTATGAGCTTCCTCAACTTGCCGATGAGTAACCTCTTCGGCCTCTCTGCGCACATCGGCTAGACGCCTCTCCATTTCCTCAGCCCGGGCAACGTCAGCACGTTCCAGCTCGGCAACCTTAGCCCTAAGCTCCTCTTCAGCCCTGCGGGCCTGATCTCGCTCTGCCTCAGCCTTCGCAGCAACTTCTTTCTCAGAGTTGGCCCGAGCTGTAGCTTCATCTGCCTGGGTCTTTAACGATTGTTGTACCCCTTGAAGGGTAGCATAGGCCTCCTGCAGGTCGCCATGCCGCTTTCCAGATCGGGCGTATTTTTCTCCAGCTCGCGAGTTCCCCCAATTGCATGCCATAGGAGCCCAATGATCCGCCCAGACATTCCCATGGCGTACTGAATTTGTTCCTCAAAGCTAGTCTCCGAGCAGAATTGCTCGATGCCTTTTGTCCAGGCACGAGCTGGGACACTCATTGCGGCTCGACCCGCCTCCGGTAAAACTCTCGACTGCTCCTCCGTCGGCGTGGCGCATCGGACAAACTCCACAAACCATTGAGGGCGTAGTCCAATCATTCCCTCGCAGTATTCGTCTCTCACCCGATTTGGAGGGATGAAGTGACCTTCCCGGCCGAGGTCATCCGAGAAAGTTTGTGGACCTCCCCCTTCTGGGGCCTGTTCAGGATACTCCGGCGCCGTCTGACCAACTCCTTCAGTCTGCCCAGGCTCTTCGATCACAATCCCTCCTCTTCTCCTTTGAAGGGGAGGTTCCACTGCCTCAGGCACTCCATCGGCGGGACGTTTGCCGGCCTGGATATCTGCTCTTCGAGCCGCCTCCGCATCTGCGGGTTGGTCGGCAGTCGCCCGAGTCCGACGCGCGGCCGTGTTCCTCACGCTGCGAAGGCGTGCACGCAAATCCAAGCCACGCCCTATAAAAAGCAACCACCGTTAAAAGGTCAAAAGAAAACGAAAAACATTTCGAAAGGAAGAGTGTAAGAAATACTATGTTTACCTCGAACGGCAGCCGCACTCGGCGGCTCTGGAGTCCGCGTTTGCCCAATGGGCACAGACGATCTGCCCACAGGACTGGCCGCTGCAGGAGACGGCGCAGCTTGCTCTGTTCGAGCCGGCTGCTCCCCAAAGAGTGGGGCCGTACTTCTTCATTTCCGGGAGGATTCTGCTGAGGCTCTCTCCCAGCCTCCCTCCCCTCCCGCTCCGCCGCTTGTCCCGAGCCGCCCCTCGGCTCGAGGTCGGCGGCAGCAGTGTGCCTCAAGCCAATGTGGCAAGTTGGCCTCAGTGGCCAATCTCTCAATCCGCTTGTCCCTGATGCCCCGGGCCTGGATGTTTTCCAGCCTTCGAATAAAGGTGGCCGACAGAGGCCCCTTTGATGCCCGGTTCTCTATAAAGGTAAAAAGACGAAAAAAGAAGCAAAGTCAATCACAAAAGGAAACAATAAAAAAGAAAAGAGAGAAAGGAGAAAAGATAGACTTATCAGAACGAAAAAACAAAATTTGATGGAGGATGAAGAACAGCTTTCCCTTGCTCCATCCTCCACGCGAGCTACTCGCCACCTTTGAGCCACTTATTTTTCCACTCCTTCAAAGATGAAGGAGACCTTCCACTAGGCCGTCCGGATACCCTCCGGATCAGACACGTAATACCACCCGGACGGTGATTTCGAGATGAAGGAGTCGCCGCCAAAATAAAGAGCTCGTTCATCTCTTTGAATTTGGGACGAGGATATTTTTCTAGGTGGAACATCACCGGAGGCCGATGATCCTACCTCAAGAAATAGGGTGCACCGGCCGGATGCATACCCCACTTGCAAAACCACCACGTGAGGAAAGCGGCAAAGTGGAAATCGCAACCCATATAGGAGGTGGCGACAAATATGGCTACAACCACCGGGTGGGTACCGAGGAACCTCTGTGCCATCCGCACCCAAAAAATTGATGCCACTTGGAATACGATACCTCCTCCGGAGCTCTTCCGCTCCCGGATCATCGATGCTAGGGATATCGTTTATATCACATGGCGCCCACCGAGGCTCGACACGAAGGCGAGGGCCTCCTTCTGCCGCTGCCGCCATTACGATGGCCCATGGGCACTTGAGGCCTCTCCGCCGATCTCCGGGAGGGTTCGTCTACCCGATCAACGTTATCACGCCCGCCCGATGGGTCCATATTTCTTTCTTCCTCGCCGTCATCGCTAAGATCAAAGACTGGGATCCTTCGTCTAACTCTCTCGGCTACCATCGGTGCCGACATAATCGTTCCTTCTCTAAAAATGGTCACTAGCGGATAAAAATAATATGCGTCCCTCTAAAGACGTTCCAATTCGAGAAGAACTGAGAAGATATCCAATGATGCTCGGACTATAAGCGCGAGAGGCCGTGGTCGGGTGAGAAATAAAAGGGAATGTTCAGAGGGGATCTTCGATTTCAACCTCTACGCTATAACTACGACTCCTACTATCCTCAAAAGAAGACATTTTATAGGTAAAAGGAGAATATTTCAAAAATACCTAAGTTTGAAGTCTCAGAACTTTGGTGCCGACCTGAAATTTCGCTTCTGGTTCAATCAGTCTGAGCTCAAAGGATAATGGATGCGAAAGTGAATAATGGAGGAAAAAGGGGTATTTATAGATGGAGTTCCCTCGATAAATGAAATGTTTATTTCAAAAGACGCGCCTTTTCAACCTTAAAGCCGGGTCGAAAATGTCGTAAAACGCCACGCCCCCACGACCCGATAACCGATATGCCTTTTCAATTCCTGCACAAGCGTGGTCCAACCACAAGATGCCACGTATCTGTCATTATGGCACCACAATTAATGTGCCGCTATTGCATTAATCACTACGCGACAAGATGTCGTGAATGAACAAAACCTTTGAGAATTCCGTTTCCCCATTAAATGTTTATCATTAAGATTAAAGTTTAACTCGACTTCGTAAATTCTTCTAATTAAACTCGGGGGTTTTGATGACGCCGAGCCGAGCCGAAAGAAATTAATCCACGCCATCGCCCCAAAGACACATCCGAGTGGAGGGCCTACAGGTGTGACGCGGCAGTCTTGTGTTACGGCCAGACACGCCATGAATTACCAGCTCGCCCCGCTACCGAGCCCAACCACAAGCATGATCGCGAGCCCGACCCCGAGCCCAAATTTGGTGGAAACGATGCGCCGACAGATTCATAAAAATAACCATTCGCTCATACTTGCCCATGCTAGCTTTATGGTATCGTAAACCCGCCACATGTCGTAAAGTTATAGAGAGGAGTCACCAAGTGGCAAGAGTTGGCCGACATGCACGATTAGACAGGGACATGTGTCCTTTTTAATTATTTTCTTGATTAGTGATTGATTAGGCAAAGACGATCGTTGAAAACCCACTTACTCGAGGTATAAAGATCCCGATTTTAAGAGGAAAAAAATGAGAGAAAAATACGTAAAAGAAGATCAGAACGCGAGATTGTAAGAAAGACCGACCCAATAATTCGGTTCTAAGATTACGCAAAAAAAAAGGCATTAGCTATAAATAAACGCTGGGACACGCACACTTATATTCCCACGTGTTAAATTTCTTATATATTTTGTTTGTTGACCAAAACGCACGTCAACAAGTATTATGGAAAATCGTAAAATATTTAATAAAAAATAAAATAGGACAAGAATCAAAAGGAAGTTGGATAATTGGGGGAACATGATAATGAAGATCGCAAGAGAAATGTAGCGGACATTTCTTAAATGCTTGGGATTCTAAGGATTTTGTGCAAGCAACCAAACCGTATGAGCAAAAGATATAGGCATTTTTATTTTGTTTCTATTATTAGATATGGGTTTGGTCCGAGGCCCGCCTTGACAAATTTTGACTAGAAATGGTCTCACAAGAGACCCACTCGAACTTAATTGTGAAAATCATCAAACTTGAAAATATTTCAAGTTGCATCTCTTTCTCCGAAATTTTGTAATTTTTGCACTAACCATAGAAAGCGCTTAAGCGCATAAAATTTAAGTAGATAATACTAGGCATGTATTTGATACAATTGATTTGAAGAATACAATTAAATATTTATTAATTTAGCGATATATTATAATAACGAATTAATAATTTGCTTGTTGTTCCTAAGTCGGGACCAAAAAAAATTATTTAAATAAGATTATTAATTAATCGAAGTATTAAATTATAAAAGTTATATACATCATGTGATAGATTATTTTATAATATGGGTTGAATATAATTTGGGCTGAGCCCAGTGGAGTGATATAGGTAAGGCTTTTGATTCATGACATACCAAAATGCCCATGAAAAGGTGTGGAGAGACGGAAAGGGGGAAGGTTAGTTTTGGTAGATATAAAAAGGATAGGTAGTGATATCAGCCCTCTTGACACCGCCTCACAACCATTAGCTGTTCGCTCTTTCCCCACAGACATCGCAGACTCCAATTCATCTATTTCTCTCCCCCTTAAATCTCTCCTTCCATAGCATATATATACACGCAGAATCCTATAAAAGACTCATTGTTTCAAATTCTTACACTCTAATCTCCTTTTTGTTTATTTTCCTCTCATCTTCGACGTTTCTTTGTTTCTTTAACGGAAAAAGGACTAAATTAAAACCCTAGATCAATTGAATTCACTCTTAAAAGGTCCGATCTATGATTTCTTTAATTAGTATTTGACCTACGGTTTTAGAGATCTCGAATCTGCTGTTGTTCTTTATAGTTCTGTCGTCCTTCTAGCTATAATCATGATTTATTCCAGAGCTTCGCTTTTTTCTTCTTCTTTTTTAGGTGGGGTGGGAGGAGTTCTATCAAGATTAGATGAGTTTCTTTTTTTTTTTTTTTTTTTTGAAGGATGATGAGTTTCTTTTTTCAAGGGTGAATGTTTGGCCATCTTAACATGTTAATGGGCTGTTTTTTCTCTCTCTTTTTTTTTTTTAAAAAAAGAAGTCTTGAATCCCAAAATTAATAGACAAATCGAGAATTTTATGTACGGGTTCAATAAGATTTAACTTTCCCACATCAATTTTTATAATGGAATTGACTTGAGTTGTTTGATTTTGTTTCTATAGTGAACAGTGGGTGAATATTGCTCAAAGTAGGGAAACATTACAAACCAGTAATTTGATGGCAGATCCTCAAGGTCTGGAGGGCAGCCAACCGGTTGACTCTCCAAGCATCCTTCAGGAATTGTTCCAACTCTACAGTAAGATCTTTTCCACACTCTCTTTATTTCCTCCTTCCTGTGTGCTCTTTAGAAAGTGCTTTGCTTTCTATAACCTTATGCCCGTCGTTTGGTGATGTGATACTGGTCAGCACATGGACTTTTATACCATATGTTATCCTGAAATATTGTCATATGGATTATTAACTTAGTTTTTGTAAATAGTTGATGTTAAATGGAAACTTCTAAATATTTTTGTATGCTTTGCATACAATTTCATGCATTATAAGCCTAAAGAAACTGAAAATAAAGCAAGAATGCTTGTGGGAGCAATCCGGGTTTGTTTTGCCAAGGTGAAGACAATAGGTTTGAGAGCAATAGCTTTCAAATGCTCAAAAGAACTGTTGAGCCATACTTTTTAGCTCACAAGCAATCACATCATTTCAGTGCAGTGCGTAATGTGAAAAAGAAATTGCCTTTCTCGACTGAACAATGATGTCTCCCAATGTTCAATTTAGTAATCTATGTCCCACAGGACACAGAAGAATGTTTAAATATTGGGTAGATTTAAAAGAAGACTGAGTCCAGTCTCATCCCATTTTTTATTATGAGGAATTGTGGTTACTTCTGCAACAGTGGCAATGTCACTATTTAAGGTTAGAACTCAGAGAGAGGGAAGATGAAGTTTTAAAACTAGAACATATGTGGTGCTCTCGATGAAGTATTACTGCCACATCAGTACTGGATAAGCTATGGAGGTTAACATATGCCATCGGCACTCTGAACTTGTACTCCTCGTGCATCGAAATTGCTTGAATGAATAGTGAAAAATGTTTATCTAAAAAATCAGTGACGGTGGTTTCTGAAAATGGAGTAGAAGTGTTTGAATTGGGTCAATAATTATCTGTGGTTTTTAGCTCTTCAAGTGCCAGCTTGTGATGTATGATAGTAATTCATTAAATCACTAATCACTTTGCATGTCACTCTTATTTTGTGTTTACTGGGATCAAATAAATATCTACGTCAAATTAGTGTTTCCCTTGAAATCTTTCCTCTTTTTTTTTATTCCTTTTTGTGTGTGCCTTCACTGTGTATGTACTTAGTAGGGCTCTGGCTATTCCTCTACTGTGTATATACATATTGAAAATGCCTCACTTATTAGCAGATTAGTTTGTTTGTAAAGTAGCTACTTTTTTGGCAAACTTGGTATGCAGTATGACATGAATTATGATTTAAATGGGACATAAGAGATGGATGCTTTTGGTGTTCCTTTTTTTTTTTTATTTTATTTTATTTGGCAACCGTTTCAAATGGCTGGTATTAAGATGAACATGTTTGGCAAAAGTGATGGGTTTGTATTGTGATCGAGAAGCATCTTCTTAACTTTTACTCATAATGAATATCTGATTGGTGTATAAACAGGAATATTGTGTCAACAGTCAATTTAGACTGCAAATTGGATCTTAAAGCTATAGCACTGCAAGCTCCAAAATGCAGAATACAATCCCAAGGTATGCTACAATGACGATAATGTGTGTTGTTGCTATGTTCAACCAATTACATTAATCCTTTTTGGTGCATTTATAATAAAATGCATTTGAAGTTCTTAGCTTTTCATATAAATATTCTCTCAAGCATGGTGTGAGTTTAGTCGTTATTGGGACCTATTTCTGTTTCTTGTTCTGCTGAGTGCTGGGGTTGGCCTTTTTTTCCTCTTTAACATATATTACTTAGAAGTTAAGAGTGGCTTTTTGACGAAGTTATCTGGCTGGCATAGCTCGATTAAGCTGGTCTTTGCTCCTTAGTTTGTTTAATATGTAAGCAAGTGCATCCTGTTAGATTGTTGAAGGCTAGTTTTTGAAGTCTTGCT